>JABUQX010049148.1:0-7500 GCA_015478945.1 Trachelipus rathkii | reverse complement strand
GAAGATCCCGTGATGTTCTAATTATGTTCCAAGAATGTGATAAGAACATAAAAGATCTGTTTATTTAACACTCAGAACATTCTGTGAACACCCCTCCTGAATTTTATGAATGTTTCTAGAATATTCGCAATGTTCATGGAATATTTTGATACATGGTCCCTGCTTAAAATTTCATTTTTTTGATGTTGTTGTTCTGCCGAAGTATTCTGTGGATCACTAGGATTAACAATAATAATACACCTGGATTTTTCGTGTTGTTGAATAGAAAATAGAATTATATTCTTTAACAGTTTCCTCATATAAAGCATTAGATAACGGATCCTTTGAACAGCTCTCATCTTCAGAGTCACTTTCTTGGTTCGTTACCTCTTCAAAGTCGGAAAGAATTTCAAATCCCAGACACTCCCATTATAAAAGAAATGCACACTCATTAACCCTAAAAAACGATCTCCGCATCTCCAAATAACACCATACTCCAGGTACGTCTGCCAGGAATATCCCCTAAGAGAACAAACTTTGGACCGACAAACCAGAGTAATAATGTCCCGTATACGCTCTTGGCGCAATCCCTTCCTTCTGGAATATAAATAAAAAAATAATAATGTTTCCTCCCCCTACTGTCATAGATGTCTTTCCTTTGGAAATGACGACACAAAACATCTCTTGCTAGAATTCTCGGACCTGAATAGCATTAGAAATAGTTTTGATACAATCTTTCTAATGGATCTCTGGGTTTAGCCTGCTGTGTTGACACAATATATCGAGATCGCCCGTTTCTCGTTGGAGAGGAGCGAGGGGTGACGAAATATATAAAGGGTGGTTAAATTGTTTGGGCCGATGTTGAATGTGAACCACACCTAAACGTCACTTTTTTTACTGCATTTCATTTGACATTTTTCAATTTCAGACTTACTCAATTTGAACTATTTAAAGATACACAATGAAACAACGTGTTAAAGTTATTCAGGCTTATTATGAAAATGGGCGTTCAAATCAAAATGCATATCGTGCACTTCGTGATTTTTTTGGTCAATTTAATCGTGCAAATTTTTTTCTCAGCTACCTTCAATGGGGTTTTTTTTTTTTTTTTTTTTTTTTTTTTAGATTTTATTTATTTTTTTTTTTTTTTTTTTTTTTTTTTTTTTTTTTTTTTTTTTTTTTTTTTTTTTTTTTTTTTTTTTTTTTTTTTTTTTTTTTTTTTTTTTTTTCCGATTTCCCCCACCCCCTTAAGGGTGGGTTGGCAATCCCGCTAATTGTCGTTGTCGTTTTCGCTTAACCGCAAGGCTCAGCCGAACCGCGCCGAACCGCGCAGCACCGCACCGCACCGCACCGCACCGCACTGCACCAAGCCGGACCGTTTCTTCGCTGTTTCGCATCCTCGTTTTTCTATAACTCATGAATGTATTTTAATATCCACGAATGCATCCATAGACACACACATTCATACTCACTTTCTTTTTTTTATTGTTATAGCACTAGAGGTTCTCCGTGAGCGCCCACGAATCACTCCAAGCCGCTTCCCTAATAACACGATTATCTTGCTATACTTTATACTCCATCAAGTTCTCTATCGCCCTCTTTATCAGCCTACCATCCTGTCTCACTTGTTGAAAGTTTCGGAGTATGATATTCGAGTCCACTAGTCTCCATCACGGGCTCTACTAAAAAATCAAAATAGAAAACTACCCGATATCTTAATTCTTCTAAATACTTGAGCGTCAACATAGCCTACATGCAGCAGTATCCATTGAGAACCACCCGGAAACTCCTACGCAAGGCTCGGCGCAATGATCGGCTACATTAACTTCGCAAGATGACGATTTAGAGAGAATCATTTAAAAATCTATATGAATATTTTTGGAGTTTCCAGGGTTGCTTTATATATGAAGCTATTCCAACGCGCGATATACAAGCACAATGTGCTCCAAAATATATCGTTCAATCCCAATTTCCATATCTAGAGTCTCTAGAAAGATTTCAATATAGTATTCACTACATTTTATTCAGAAAAAGACATGAAACCTAGTGAACGAGAAATTATTATGAAATTTGAGAGTAACATAGATTTTTGCACTGAGACACTGATAATTTACTTAAATGGATATATTACATAATGATACTAATTTCCTTATCATATTAAATTCTCATCTTATTCCAATGTAAAGTGTAGATAAAAAGAGATATTGAGTAAGTTTATTCTTCATGAAGGTTATTAGATGACAGTCTAGACCTAACCTCTCACTTTCGGAATAGTTAATATATGAACAGAGTTTTCAAAATAATTATATAAGTGATTAATACCAAATAACCAAAAATCTGTCAATTATATAGATATTGACAGTGAGGATGCCATATATATCTATACATGAAAGTTATTAAGGATCAAGTTACTACCATCAATGATCGAGAGTGATGCGTGATAAATGACCTGCGAGCAGAGTGACAGCACTTATGAACTGCCAACACCCGAGAGAACTTTATTTTGCGCACTTTAAGAAGAAATGATAGAAGAGCGTATGAGACTTGAGAAGAAACGAGAGCAATCACAAGCGAGGACTGAGAGAGAGTGGTCGTGTGTCAGACTGGCGTGAGATGAATTCACCCAATAAGAATGTGCGAAGTGAAATGCAAAGTAAGAGATAATTCTGCCAGGGAAGGTGTATGCGCGTTCATAAATTAGAGACCAGAAAAAACAATATTTCTTTCGCCATGTAAGAGTGCAATTTACCACTTATGGAATACCGCATCTGTAATAGTTTGTCGAATGGTTTACGTTGCCAGAGTGGAGACTACGAATTTTTATATAATTAACAGCATATAGTATTTATTTTAATAATTATTTACTATATTTAAAATGAATGATAATTTATATAATATATATTTATTTTTAAATTAAGTTTAAATATATTTGTAGAATTTATTATTGGGTAATTTATTTTTGCGTATTTATATTATGATTTTTATCGATTTATCTTCGTTCTATAGAAAATGTCATCTTCTCATATATTATGATATGAAACTGATCTAAAACGAAATCTAATTTTTAAATTATTATCGAATTCATTTTGTTTATAAAAGCACGTGATAGTAAATATGACCATGCTATCTGATGTTTATGTATTCATTTCTTATTATATATTTTCTCAAAATTTTATTCATTTTATTATTAACTATTTATTTTTTTCATATTTTATTTTTATAATTTTATTCACTTTATATATTTTTATTTCTATTTTTTATATTTTTATAGAATTTATTTAATTTATTTATTCTTTATGTACTATATACTTAGATATAACTACGTAAGTTCTATATTTATGTATTATTTTTTATATTTTTGGGATTAGGGTTCGTTACCTATAGTGATATATATAGCCTTAAAACGTTTCTTTTTATAACTGATCCAAACATGCACATCTTACAAAGCGAGGCGGAGAAGAGAGAGAGGAGAGAGTATATGACTAGATATATAATATTATGATATTATATATATATATATATATACAGAGGCGACTGCCTGCACTCGTGCTATCGTGCTCAGCACGATAGAGTTAACAGTAGATATGAGAGAGACAGTAAAGCTAGATTTGTATGCAAATGTGTGCAATAATGTTTGCTCCCGTGTCTTTGATTTGGATTATGCCTTGACAAGTTATACCATAATAAAATATTAAAAGTAATTATTAATTAAGGCTACACAAAACTCCGGCCGGAATGATACTTTTCATGATTTAGATATTCATCGTTAAAAATTATAGTAGCTGGCATGATCATGCCCAAACTTGGATATGGCCGGTAGGATCTGACTCGTGTATCTCTTGAATTTTACTATATATAATTACATATATGAGTTAGTTATTAAATAAAACCTATGTGGTAAAAGTAATTAATGTTTAAATACTATACATTATAATATAATTTATATATAATTAAAATTAAATATATATTTATAAAAACAAATAAAAATAATTTAAATAAATTATAAATACTATAATATATAACTTTAATGAATAATAATATAGTGAAGTGTGAGAAATATTAACCTTGTTTGACCATTGATATATGTTCGCGCTAATTATTTTTAAAAATGTTACAATATTTCCTGTGTATCCTATGACCTGAATGTCAATTACTGCCGAAAACGTTTTACATAAATATAACCACGTCAACTACACATAGCCTTTAATATAAGCGCTGCCCCAATCACTCTCAAGTATTAAACTAAGATAATATCTATATATAATATATAATATCCTTAAAATACCTAACATAATATATATATACCTATAACTACTTATATACCTAATACATACCATAATCACTTTAAATATATACCTATATTATACTAGAGCCAGATGAGAGAGAGCGAGCTAAATACCATATATCCTAACCTACACCTGGCTTGACACCTATAAACACCTGGCTTATATACACCTACACCAGCCTACATCATGCACCTAGGCATCCACCCTCAGCCTTTAAATAGACTCTTCATATATATAGTAACTGTAATGTACCTAGCCTTTGCTGTTTAGTATAACGTATATATTACTAGTATATATCATATTACATTAACTATGATATAGGTTCATAGTTATAGGTATATATCTATTGACCTGTTAATTGAAATCTTATTTAATATATGCCTAACTTATTTCCTAATCTATGCGGACATTTACATACAACATCACACACACATCACATCATCTACACACACACATCACATCAACTAACATCAAATGCACACACACACCACACATGCTCACACACATTAACTTATACACTACACACACTACCGCCACACCACACACACACTACACACACACTAATATATCCTATATCTTATATCAACATCTTATATACACTTTATACACATACATATACACTTTATATGACACTTTACACTCTAACTATAAGACATTATACTTATACACTTAACTAATTGTATCACTTATACACATATATATTATATATAACGTATATAAAACACACGACCGCCCTTTTGTGTCTTATACCATATGGTACGTCATATATTTATACCACCCTAATTTTAGCACTTAAACATTTTAATTAAAAAACATTTTCTCGACCTAAATCTGTATGTATAATATCTCATTACAGGAATCTTTTATATTTACTTCAGTACTTTTTAATTTATAATATATTAATATTAAAAATTTGTCATTATATATATTGTAAGAAGAAAAATATAAACCGCGTTGATATATATATGATATATAATACATTTATAATTTTACTACTATAATATGATACTGAAAGAGGTGTTTATTCAGACATAATACTTCCAAGATTCTCCTCTCTCACCACGCGCAGTGTGAAAAGTAAGTCTATGAGCGCCATCAGAATATAATATCAGATTAAAATGCTCTCAAGTTATAAAGCTTATGCTAAGATATGATAGTTACAATACTCTCTGCATCACTCACCTACATCGCACCTAGAGTGCCATACATATCAAGGATTCAAAGAGAATGAGCACACCTTCTATTGTCTTTTCACCACTCAGATTTCTCACCGCCCTTTATTCAAAGCTTCTCATCAGTCATGGGTTTATTGAAATCCTGCGTTTGTGACCTCAGGTATTTTCATGCTATTATACTCAGTTAGCTGGTCCTTAAGGACTCTTTGCTGTATCAATATCATCCTCCACAAGACTCCAGCATAGCACGGGAGGGACATGGGTGTTGTACGTGATAAGGAGGTTCACACAGACATCCTACTCGCGAGTAACTAGCCTTGAGGGAATATAGGTCGCGAGTTCAAGGACGTAGGACGACCGGTTGTCCGTATTCGCCTTTCAATGACGTGTTGTATTGCATTTCTTCTCTCTATAGCTGTCTTTATTGCTCTTAATTAGTGCTGTGACTCGTTATATTACGGAATGAGCTTATTTAGCGTAGCTCTCTTGTTTTTATAACTTGCAACTGTCTTCGTTCAATCATTTTTCAAATTCTTTTATCTTCGCCAAGCCTTACCTGCTCTATATTACAGCCAATATTTTTTTTTCTTTTATTTTTTTTTTTTATTTTTCTCGCATTATTCTCTGTACTCCTCCCTGTACTTTATATTGGCTCGGCATTGTTAACCCACATACATTACATACCTTACAAGCAACCTGCGTTGAAAAGCCCAGGCTATTCGCAAGCTAGATTAGATAGGTTTGAATATATATATATATATATATACATCATTAATAACTATAACCTAGAGTATATATGGGATATATAGTAATTAGTTATATATATAGGGTATATAATTAGTGAGTTAATGTACGTATTTTTGTATTTTACTGCTGATGTACTTATTATATAACTTTCTGCCTGTTACTTAGTACTGTTTAAATATCATTTCGCTTTATCTAGTCTTATTATACTTTATTACTTACTTTACTGTCTATATTTAACTTTTATATTTCATGCTATTATGTTATGTGCTAGTATATTAACGCGTCTTTTTCTTTTAATTTGTGTGTTGATTCTATTTTTTTGAAAAAGACCCAAGTGTCAAAATTTCATTATCTACATAGGCTATTTTTAGAGTTATTTATTTATAAATAGGATTTTACACTTCTATTTTTTATGTATTTTAAATTATAATTTTTATTATATATAAATTACTATCTATTATTCTAATCAGTTACCTAATATTTCTCCCCTTTCTATGTCATCTTTTAATATTTTTTGACTTTTTAATATTGTGATTTTAATACTATTATACTTATTTATATACTATAAGTGTGTATATTTTTATCACATTCTATGTTACTATACTATATATAAATGTTATTAATTATATTTATATATATAATTTATATTAGAATACACACCATTATTATCACTATAGTTAACATCTTCTAATACACTACAAATTATTACTTAATGACATATACTCTATATTCTACATATATAATGCAAAACTAAAGAGTGTATAGGCGAGCACACTTCACTATGACACTTAATATACGTAGCGGTCTTATTGCGAGCTTTCACTATGACACTGTACATTTAAGCCATAGACACTGGTGATCCAGTGTGAGAAATTGAGCGAATGGTAGGAAGCGTTTTATGACTTGAACTCATCCTCGACCACCGAGCGAAGCACACGGACACATCATAGTGTGTACACACAACTACACACCAAATAGATTTTCACTTCTAATGCAACACACTGCGACAAGCTATCAAGAAGAGAGTTTACTTACACTCACGCACAGATTTTACTTACACCCACAGATTTACTAGATTTATTGGCTTACAGTATCGGGTAGAGCAATGGCATCATATCAGTGAAGTATGAACTATATTTACATCGGTTCAGATGTGTTAAACGTATAGCGGACATTTGCTTGAAGATTATGTGTTGGTATAGTTTATAATTATCTGTGAAAACGGGGATTTTTTAGGAATTATGTTTTAATTAAGCATGGATTATCGGATCATATGGTTGTACTATGTAAAACTGTATAAGCGTATTATTATT
>JABUQX010049147.1:35000-48746 GCA_015478945.1 Trachelipus rathkii | reverse complement strand
AAGGCTAGATTCACAGCCACTCACCACTTATACATTCGGCTTAATCCAAACGGACAATACATCCATCCTTTCCACATGACCAAACCCTTCCTTGAATAGGGATTTTATTATTCTCCCCAATTTACCCTTTCCTTCACACACACACCAACTCATCTAATGACGTTCAGTTCCCTAATTTAAAAAATTTCTCACACCTAACACCACCTCTCTAAAGACATGTCCATCTGCTGCCAATCTCCTTAGATCTGCCCCTCTTATTCCGGACCATAGTCCTCAACTATGCATTAACACAGAGGTTCAACAACAATCCTCATGTAAGGCCCCTTAGCGGCACTCGAACGACTTTAGCTTCGCTTACATCCCCACTAATGATTTAATTGCCACCAGCCACCTTCCTGCCATTCCACGAACTTTTCCTTCTTACACTCTGCATCATCGTTTTCTTATCATCAACACATATTCCCCTAAACCATTTAAAACCAGGCCACTCACCATGTTCCAGCTGCTCACCATCTAACATAACTTCACACCGAGACTCGTCCTCACTCACAACCATTAATCGTTACTTTATCTACGATATATCCTTTCCAAACCTCCTTTTACCAGCACCCTGCCCAAATCGTCTCGACCAATCCTCTCAAACTCTCTTCAGGATCGCCACACAAAACCAGAAGTCATTTCACATATAATAACTCAGGGCACCCTCCACTCTCTTCCATTTCTCCATCATTCTCAACACCATCCCTTTCCATTCCCCAACCTTTTAATTTTTCTATATAACCCCATCCGTATACAAATCGGAATAACCAAAGGAGACATAACACAATCCCTGCCTCACTACGCTATTAAATATTAAAACCAATCACTTTCGACTCCATTTATTCTGACACACGCTTCACACTATCGTCATAACATACTTTTGATTCCATATCACTAAACTATTCCAATAAGCACCATATATCACTAACATCTGCCATAGAGACTTCCATATTAATCCTCTCATACGCCTGTTGCAAATCCAGAAAATCTAAATGAAATTTATTATTCTTCTCCCGCCATTTGTTTCAATGTAAAGATTTGATAAACACATTCCTCTACCACTTCTAAACGCACCGTTGTTCTTTTACCGAATCAGTCCGTTCAGTCACTTCGGCGAACTCTTCGGACCAAAAATAAACGCATACCTGTACTTCCCTACATCACCTCAATAACCCTAACTTTATCCTATCAAACGTCAATACAGTTACCCTTATCCCTTACCCTTATATAAAGGTATTATTATGCTCTCCCCAATTCCTCGGACCTATACCTTCCATAAACGATTGATTACACAAACTCTCCAAAATCCACTCAATATCCACTAACCTCGCCTCCGTTCTGACAGTTGCACCAAAGTATAATTTCTCTCTCCGTATACCTGCAGATTTACCATTCTTCAACTTTCTCACTCTATGCCATTACGTCCTTCTACTAATGACGTTCATTCCCAAAAATATCTATGCTTCTTGCACCATCAAACCCACACATCACTATTACTCCCATCAGATACGCCCAATGTTTTGCCAAATTTCGACAGTGTTCACCTCCACACTCCCCTCACAATCCATTTCATCAAGTTAAGTTACGGAAAAGCGCACCATCCCTCATTCATTATTCCTAAGCAGATTCCCTTATTCTCTTTAGAAACCTTTCGAACTTCCTTCAGATTCCCTTTCAAAGACCACCATTATCGCTCCTTCGCCACACTGGTTATTTACTCTTTTTTTCCCTCCCTAAGCGTATGCACCTTTTAGTAATCCTTTTTTCCTCCTTAATAAAATCCAAACATCCTTTCTTTTGAAACATCATCTGTTGGCTTTTAGTACATTCACCCAAGCTTCTTTACTTTTTAACCGGCTTGCATCACCTTCTGTCATTCCACCACTCACTCTTAATATTCTTACTTCCTACTTAGCAAATCCACAATGCTTCCTTTGAACTACTAACAACCGCTCCTTCATTTGCTTCCAGATTTGTTCAGTTTCAACTTGTTCACCATTCAAAACTGATTTACTTGCAAGACGGTCTTAAATACTATCCTTTGATGACCTTTTCACTTCAACTCTAATCTTAATTCTACCACTCTAATCTACCCACTTCCCTCTCCATCCAAGAACTCCAATAACTTAATTTTCACACTTAAAACATGAATGATCCGATAATTCCTTTCCTTCATAACCTTCTCACTGATTTAACATCCTAGCTAGGCACTTCGACATCATCATTACAATTATAAAAACTAATTACAATAATTACAAATATAAAAGACGAGTGAATCATACCAATGAGCACCTCAGTGTGCAAATAATCATAAATTTACATCCATCTCTACTAGTCATAAACATTTACTGATACTTAAGTTACACATTCTAGCACGGTAATTCCTATCAACTTCTGTTAAAATATAACAAAGATATATAGTTTTTACATCAACTTCAAAACCACAAAGCGGTGATTCAACATCAACTTCAAATACAAAACATTTACCTAATCCTATCCTCTTTCAACAACTATCTCCGAACCACCCCAAAGCGGTCCATCAACATTAATACCATATATACTACAATAGTTAACGTGATGAGCGCAGTATCAATTGATAAAATTGTCATACATATATTAACCACCCTTATTAGTAATATACCGCTATAAATTACATTTACCTAATTGTAATCATAACTATTATAATATTATTAGAACTCTCAGCATAATAATATTTAATGAAATTTAATAGCTATTTAATTGCAATAAATAGTATTCAAGAATGCAATTTAGTATATCAATAAACACTCTTTTAACAGAAATATAGGTAGCCTACTCAAATCAGTATCTATATTTTGGTCTCCCTATCTTGAATTTTATATTATATTATATTACTTAAAACTTAAAAGTAATATGTATATATAATATATTTATAGTATATATATAGAGCTTAGAGTAATACGGATACCTAAGCGAATGAAACTATGTGAATGTATTCCAGATGTGCTTAATGGTTCGCCTTGCTTTTTTTGCGTTCATCATTCTTTACCACACTCATGCATCAGAGAAATCTTACGACACCACCTTTTATCCACATATATATAAATAAACTTATATCCACATCATCCTCTTCTAGGGACAACATCTTGCAGACATCATTATTCTTATATCCCTATGTGTTGGGGAGAAATATTGGCCACATGACGGATATGTCGTGGTTCGTTAGAAAGGGAGACTAAGGGATGGTGGAAGTTGGGGCGTCTAGCTTTCCTACTGCCAACCTATCTGTTGCCAGATATTGCGTAATGCATAGCCGTCGGAGAAGAAAATCGGTATGATATGTCGTAAACGGGGCCGGGGGGTCTATCCTTCGAGCAAAAAATGGAAACAGAATGAATCGGTATGCACGATGGTATATGGAATGCAGAGAGAAAGTTCGTTGTGGAGAAGAGGAGAGAGGGGAATGCAATTTATATTTTTATATTATGGCAAATTAGATTTGCTCGCGTGTGGACCTTGAAACAAAGAGAAAGAAAACGGTGGTGAAAATGATTGGTGGGGTATTGTGGTGTGAAATGCTTGTGTGCCGGTGTGGAAAAGAATGAAGGGGGAGAGAAGGCAGTTGCAATTCTAATTGAGTGGACTTGTTGGAACAGAAGCTATGGTAGGTTTTTTATGTCGTCAATACTAGAATTCTTCTAATGGTTAAATTTAGTATTTGACAAAGAGGTCCAAGGTTATGTGTGGTTTGAAAAGTGTGATTTTCGGCGATAATCCTGAATGTTGCCTTTGGATGGTGGGGTGAGTAGGAGTCATATTGATTGTGCTGGTGAACCTAAATGAGCTTTTGACAATGGCCAGGTGATCAAAAAAAAAAAGGATGGAGCCTTATATCAACAAGTCGTTGGGTTCGGCGGTGGGAGGGGAAAATGAGAATGGCGCCGCGGGCAGGAAGTGGATTGATCTGTGCAGAAGAACGAGGTTTAACATAAGTAATAGTTTTTTTAAGCACAGAGTTCTCAATAAGCAAATTAGAGTGGGTGTCGGTGTGAGGAAGAGATGATATCTACCAGTTTGTCAAACAAAAGCCTCAATGATGATTGTGTCGTTGGGCAACACTTTTCCCGCGGATGAAGAACACGCCGCGACAGATTCGTGTGTTAATCATGACCTGGTGCCACCCTAAATAGACTTAGCCAACCTTTTGATTCATTTAACTCATAATTATGTCCTCAAAGCCATTCTACTCACCGATGATAGGCAGGCCATGATAACATGGGTCAGAGTGTGACCCACGGTGAACTATGGCTTACCAGATGTGCACGGTTAGCCGTTTAAGATATGGTGTCAGATTACCTATCTATTGAACGCCTAAATAATTATTATTACTGGAGAAACATCATTCCTGACGTTAAGATGGCGTCCGAGGCATTCGATTAGAAGAACAAGGGTCTCCCACGCCAATATAAGTGAAGGCGTGTATGTGACCGCCACCTTCTCGTTCAACCCCGTCGAAGACAATTCCTTCCAAAGAAAGCTGAAGGAGTAATAGGATTCTTACCATACTTGCCAACAATCTGCACACGTGCAACCACAACACAACACACGCACAAACCCAACAACGCAACACACAGTCACTACAACCAAAAACTAAGACGCATTACATACATCAAATCTATCCAAGAGACGCTCTCGCAAGATAAACAGACATTTTTACATACATATAGGAAACAACGAACAACAGTCAAAGACACATCTATTAGTGGAACAGAGCAATAATCAATCGATATAATGAAACAGATAAGTACCATTTTACGCAAGTGAGCTAACATGAAGAGCTTAATATGTAAACATTATGATAACTAAAACAATACCTAAAAAGCTAAGGAAGATAAAAACTTTAAAGACTATAAATCACAAGTCGAATTGGCCTCGGATTTGCTTATGAAGATGAGTGTACTTTCGACTAATTCTTGACGAACTACAGTACCAAGTTAATTGATATAAGACTATAGCGATCATTTCTTGATGAGCGTCATTTTACGATCATAGAAATGTTAGTTAAGGCGAAGTCGCGTATGACATATGGAAATCAAAGCCAATCTGTAATAGGAAGTTCTCTCACACAGGATCTTCTCCCTGGAATAAAAAAATTAAGTTAGAAGGAGTAGAAAAAGGAGATTTGTAGTATATCTTTGATAAATAAGTGTGCATCGAATAATCACTTAAGATGGAGAGTAGACCAAATAAGAATAGATAATACTAAAAGAGAGTGCACTCTAGAGTTATTAGGCGCAGAGGATAGAGAGATAATAAAACCAAGATGGAGTGAAAAGTAAAATAGAAATCATTGGAACCAAATATGGTGGCCAGAGATGGTGCCCTATGCATGAATGAGTGCGCGAACATTAATACCAAGTCACATAAGATAGATGCGCGAGGAGTAAAGTAAGGTGAGGAACTCCACCTTAATGCTGGAGAAGGCTGTCGACAAGATACGTTGAGAAAGAGGTAAGAGTGAGTAAGAAGAGTAAGCCAAACTATGGAATTTAGCTGGACCAAGTGGATAGGTAATTAGCACAACTGATTAGACGTGGCGCAATAAACGTGAAATAGCTTTACAATTGTTGCAAAAACACTTAAGAGTATGTAATTGTTATGAGCGAATGCCAATTGTTGGTGACAGAGACCTACACCCCCTGATAGCCCATAGATAAATATGCCTCGCGGCTTAATCATGACGGGTGATCGGTCATAGCCCCTATATAACGATGTATGGGCAATGCCGTGTATGAGAGTGAATGGTGCGAAGTATAATAGAGGGATGATATTTGGAAACTATAAGAGTAATGTCACATATCCTGGGGTGTGTAGAGATTGTATCGGGAGTGCCTTGACCATTTATATCACAATTTTTTTATGATGTTCCAAATTTTTTGCTAATTACATATTTGAGAGTCGAATGTAATGTTGTCACAGTTATTTAGAAAGTAACGACAGCAAGGAGATACACTTGGAGTTATAGACGGACTAAATAACAACTAAGTGCAAGAATTAGCACGTTTGATGAATAAACTAATATAAACACATATCTGAGCAATGTATAGTGATGACATATAAACGGTGACGACACAACTATTTAATCAACGAACGCTGCGCCATAGGATCACTTACAATTCAAACGTCAGACGCAAGCGTTAGCTGGTCAAATGTCATTGCACATTATCAATTGCGAGCTTACACTTTACCCATGTATACTCAAAAAGCCGTTACTTGCGTATAGGTTAGGTGGGGTGTTAAATATTTACCTGGTAAAGAGTTCTATCAGTGTGATGTTCTATGCCTTACTAGAACATGACGAGGCTAAGCATTTATATCCTTAAACCCCTCTTTCTAGAACCCTAGTGCAGAGTGGCATGAGAACAATAAATAAGTATTGATGTTCTGTAACTGCGTTAGTCCATTAAGAGTGTGGAAATACACCTAGAGGACGAGCATGCATGTATGCGTCCTTTCCGAGTGCGCGTAAGAATAGAAGCATAGTCAATTACCCCGCATCGTCGCAGGGGGGCCCTCGTCGGCGCTCCCAGTCCGCGGCGTCCGGCCCGCCCGCCGCGTCGCCCCAGTTATAGCGCTATACTCTGCTGACCCGCCGCCCGGGCGCCCTGGGCTATGTGTATTCTACTATCATTCCCGACGTGCAAGAGGAACTGTAGGATACGAAGAATATTATGGTACGATACGATCATCTCAGATTACGGTATATTTCATACTTAAACCTTTTTTATTAAAACATTTTTCGCGAACCATAAAACTGAAACTCATTCAGCATCTTTTATATCCTTTACTTAATACCTTTTTAATACTGATAAAGTAACTTGTATTTTATACAAAATTGTATGTAGAAGAAAAAACCAAAGGAAGATAGCATATAGTTGACATTTAGGAGCATATGTTTATTTACTGATCAAGGAAACGTAGCAGGAATTTATAAAACTATTAACATTATACACGTGATGATAAGCATTAAATCCAGTTAAATTCAAGAGGTTAACTAACACCTAAGGCTATTAGTTATGCCTTTTGTTTTACTGCTGTATCATTACTAGATCTCTTAAACTCTATTTCATTTTTTTTACTAGAATTTGAATCTCTATGTTTCTCGAGAAACTGATCGATTTGGAATGAGACATCAACAATAAAGTTTGATATAAAAAATAATACGAGTACCTTAAAGCAGTATTTTAAAATCAGGTTAATCTATTATATGTCCGAAAATTAGTGTATGCAATGTGATCGAGGCCGCTATAATCAAGTAGGCTGATATGTGTTAACTGAGGTGTGGTGATGTAGCTCACCGCTCGTGTTGGCAATAGTTTAAATGGTATGTTTTTCCTGTAGTTGAAATGTAATGATCGGGTCGCCTTTCTGGATCGGTAGGCTTCCCTGAACTGTAATCAGAATATGTATGAATGAGTAAGCATGTGGAAAAGAGTATATGTTGGTGTAAATCTCCAGGTAAAGTGAGTGTAGTGTTGATATTTGATGAGTTTATAAGTGTACAGTCGAGTGGACGTGAAATGTGGAGGGATTGGTTATAATAGGTGTTTTATATAATGTCTCGTTGTGTTATGGTGTTCAATTTGTGTGTCTATATAGTTATGGATGATTATGAAAAATCTTAGAGGTGGGTGTCGATCCGATGTGTAGCCCTGTTGATTTCGTGTGTGTGGTACTGTGTTGTGCTAAATATAATAACAATAGGCATGAAGGATATGTAAAATGAAGCATAATATAATGATTATATAAATAAACTATATGTTAATATGAAAATAATAAAAATAAATGACTTAGTTATAATTAATAATTATAATTAGAAAAAAAGGGAATAAAAGAACTAACAACATAAATAATAATATTAGTAGAGGTCAGAGTTAGTCTATCTATTATAAATAATAGCAGACAGATTTAGATTCTGATGAATTTGATGAATATAAAGCTTATGAATTTGCCAGATATAAAACTTATGATCAATTTAAATGAATAAAAAATCAGTGTTAATGTGAGTGTTCACTGACCAAAAAAAAAAATATCCGTAAAGCTCTCATAATCATTTGAATAGTACAAATTGCACCAAGTGTAAAATTGAGGTATGAGTTTAATGAATGATAGTAAATTGCTGTTACATTGATAATGTTATAAGTTCATTTATAATATATTATATATTTATAGAAATATAGAGTGAAACGACTAGTCCTACTTATCATAGTGAGTCTTTAACACATATAAATAATAAATATAATCAATATATATAGTACTAAATATTTGTTATAACATTATAATAATATAAGGAGTAGCAGGCTGGTAAATAAATATTATATCAAATGCGTCTGAGTGAGTTAAATAATTTAGAGAGTTATTATGTTGATGATACATATCAGGTGACAGTACAACCGTCACGTTCAATCGATTAACTATGGATTTAGTTTAGGTAGTAAGTTGTGAATGGATCCAGATGTACTGGTCGCAATGAATCGGTGCACTTGCAAATAATCAGCGACATGCCTTTATTCTCTTATTGCATGTTCACATTTCGATTAATTGCAACCTTTAACAGAACTTTCCCATGTACTAATCTTCTCCAAGTGATCCTATCGATGAGTATCTCTTTCCTTCATCCATACTGATTCCCTTTGCCATTAAAGCTCTTTTTACCTTTCATCAAACCCATATCCTATTCTCCTATGGCCTGCGGATTCGGAAACGAAAACCCCTTCTTAGTCAACTATTAAATCTTATTATCATTTATTTAAGCATATCGTCCATACCATCTTACCTCTGCGGTTGCACTTTTCATAAGACATTTCTATTATCGGGACATACCTTCTAACATGTTCGTCGAGTTATTCGGGTCTTACTCCACAAATATCTGGAAAAATTTTCTCGATGCCTTTCCCTCAAAGCCTCTTTCTCTCATTAGAGTTAATGCCCATGTTTCTCCACATCCAATACAAACAGTGGAACCAAATACACAACTCATGATAATTTAACTATTTAACTTCCTGTGGATAAACCTATCCCTATTTCATAAGTATTAAGGCTACTTATTTACTTTTTCACCACTACCAGCACCATTATGGTCAATCTCTTCTTTTCATGCCTCCGAAAGGACCCCAATATCTATTACCTAAATACATAAAGAGTAGTTTCTGTATAGCTATTTCCCATTCACCTTCATGATATCCAAGCCACTTTGGAGCGAGTAGTGTGCCTAGGGATTGGTTATATAACTTAAACTACTTTTTTATCACTTTAACCTTTAAGCGAGGATTAATTTTTAATCCATTTTCCTTGGTCACTCGTCAAAACTCAATGCGCCAAAATCATTAACAAAAAGTAGAAAAACAGTTTAGGATAGAACAAAAACCCACAAATATCCGCATGTTTGTGATTTGTACTCCTTTCCCAACTCTATCCATATCCTTTAATTAAATCTTCCGGTATAGAATATAAACAACCACGGAACATTTTACCCAAAAACTAATATATATATATATATATATAATATATATAATATATATATATAATAGTATAATATATCTATATATATATTATATATACCTATATAATATATATATATTAGATATATATACATATATAATATATAACATTTAACTATTTATATTATATATACTATATATATATATAAATATTTAATTTATAATATACTATAATATATATATATCATATATAATATATAATACATAATAAACAATAATACTATATAAATATATATAAATAATATATATATATATATATAACTATATACTATATATGAGAATTATATATACATATATTATATATAATATATATATATAATATATCTAATTATATATATATAACTATATATATATATGTATATATATATATATATATATACTATAATATATAAATATATATACGTATATACAATATAATAACTATATATAATTATTATATAATCTATATATAATATATCATAATATATATATATAATATATATATATATGATTATTATAATATATATATATAATAATATATAAGAACATTACCACTAGAAGTTCCTCCCTCCTGAATCACTGGCTCCAGCTCATGGACCTTTAAAAAAAAAATCATATATATATATATAATATATAAAATATAATATATATATATATTATACCCACAGAAAGGAACTATCTCATACATATAATATAAACGGTGGAGTTAGGTAACTAAAGTATACATATGACATTCAATATTTGATAATCATACCACAAATATACATCAAAGTCCCTCAGAGCTAGATTATCTCATATGTGAAGAGAATAGACAAGAGTCCAAGCTCGATAATAAAGCCCAAATAAAAATTCCTTTTTTTTTATCCTCTTTCTATTTTTCAAATCATTATTAGATCTTTATAATCTTTTTCCATTTTTTCTTCTTCATTTTTATTAAAGACTAGGTATAATAACTGCTGTACTCATAGATCACACCACAGCTATGACAGCCCAGTAAGTTTCACAAAAGCTAACACATCATTTAACGATCGACATTATTCTATCGACAGCATCCAAAACACTCATCACCAATACAGCATTCCTATCAGATGCGAACCTACCTTTCTCACTGCTTCCTACTTCCGCCCACCAACATCACACCATCCTTACATTATAAAACTTACAACGTCACAAGTGATATGCAGGAAAAGAGGCGACTTACATCCACATATCAGCCTAGAACATCTCTGGATTACTGCAAAAGAAAAGGGCAATATAGTATTTAGTACATCACACCAACACACACCACACACACACTCATAGCTATAATTATGCATAATAATATATAATATCTAGTAGTTACTCAGTGGTACACAGTGTTTTAATGACAAGATATTCAGACTTTAGGTTATTGGTTATTAAATAAGAGATAATAAGTAGATTAGGTATTCTAATATACAGCTTATTACAAAGATAGTCAGACTAAATGATGAGAAACTTGATTATCTTGAGGGCGTGACTAGGTGTAAGGAAGAATTAATAAAATGCGTCAAGTAACCTTACGGTTAACGAGGTTGTGTGGTCGTTAAATATCACTAGAAACTCTTATACATACGAAAAGCATAAAGATTGATATAAACTATATTTAGCTAAAGCTATAATTCTATAATACAGGAGATACTAAAAAAAAATAAAATGTTGACGGTATAGAGAGACGGTTGTAAAGTGGGAAAAGTTAGGAAATAATGATTAGTTGGGTTATCTCTTATCCCCCATTTTATAAAATTATAGTGTGTGTGTATTTGGAATCGAGACGGTGAAGACCGATGTGAGTGTAAAATGATTGAGAATAGTCAAATGTATTGAATGCCTGGCATAGGTGAGAGAGAAATGTGATGATTCTGGCTAGAGGGAGTAAAATAAAAAAAGGTGTACATAAATTAGGAGCTTGAATAATGTGAAGAGTTTCTGTATATAGAGGGGTAGGGTTAATGATTGTGACCACCTTAGGGCCAAGATAATGATACACCTATATACACGATTGATTTATAATATAAGTGCCATATAAAAGTAAAAAATCAATTGCATAAGTCTTACATATAATATAAAATAGTCCGGCAAAGGTGAAAATAATTGACAGGAATCAAACATGACGAGATTATAATCGGATTACTAGAAGAGAAACCATGAAACATAAAGCGAGGAAAACGGTTAAGGCTGGGCTTTTGGACTGAATTCACGTGTTTCTATTGTTCTTCTACGTACTTATTTAGATTTTATCTTAGTGTTGCAAATTTATAGTTACAGCACCCTACCCCCAGTTCTTGGGAACCAAGAGTATAGGTAGGGTGGATGATAATTATAAATATGAATATTATATATATAATATATATAATTACTAATTAATTATATAATAATATGCTATATAATATAATTATATATAGTAGTATATATATATTATAGAAAATTTATATAAAAATATATATATATTAATATATATATATATATATATATATATAATACTATATATATATATTATAATACTATATATATAATATATATGAGTATATATATATATATTAATATATATAATTATTATACTAAACTATATTATATAATAACTATTAAATATATATTAATATAACTATATATATAATATATATATTATAATATTATTAAGTATAGTATTAATATATATATATAATATATTATATCTATTAATAATATATAATTATATATAATATAATAAGAGAGAGATGAAAGAGTAAGCTGAAGAGAATAATACAAGGATGATAATATAATAATATATACTGATAATAATATATAAAAAAAACTATATAATATATATTATTATATATACTAGTATATAATATAAGATATATATATATAAAATATAAGTATATTATATATAATAAATATATAATATTATAATATATATTGAGGTATATATTAAAATAATATATATTAATATATAATATATATAATATATATTATATATATAGAACCTACTAATAGAGTGATACTGACTATAATATAAGAGATATTAATTATATATATATACTATATTATATATATACATATTATAAAATCAATATAACTATAGATATTATATAATATATACTAATATATAAACCTTTGATTAATAATTTTATAATATAGATATAAATAAGTTAATACATATATAAGTATAATGATAATAGGAATAGTATATGTATATACTTATATACAAGATATATTATAGCATAGTTATTTAACTTATAGTTTATCGCTTAATATATATATATATATATATAAACTATATTCATACTTTTAGTATCTATAATATATATATACAGTATAAATTACTACATATATAAATATAATAAATATATATATTATGTATAATAAATAAACTATGTGATTTTTAATTATTTAATGAGGTTAAATTGTTAATCATAATAATTAATAATTAAAAAGTATATATCATAATACTGAAATTGATTGCCATTTTCTAAAATCATTTCCATTACACGTCAACTCCTCTTACTACCTCCATCTACATATAACGCTGCTAAAATTTAAATGTTTTACTTCCTCTGACCATCCTATGCCAATAGTCAACCACATTACTAGATTCATAATTTTCGCCGAAAGCTTACTATTAAGAAAAGAATATATATGCCATTAACTTGACTCTTTTCTTGTTGGCGAACCTTTGGCATTAGCAGTTCCTAGTAAGTGGATTAGTTGTAAAAATGGAGCTAAGCCATTACCGGCATCTTTCCACCATACATGCCCTTTCCTTGCCTTCTAACAACATCGCAGTATTGAATTTATCTCTAAAGTACGATTTGCCACGGGAGCAAATTTACCAATGGAGGATACGATATCAAGTGTATTGGAGGCAATTCTGTATCATTGCGACCACCACACAGATTAGGAGACTAAAGGAAGTCAAGTTCTACATTGTCCCTAGAAAAAGAAAGGTATGTGGAATACTAAGTATGTGTATATAGTAGATATGATGATAAAAGGTATAATTAGATAATAGATTACATAGGTTATGTCTAGTAAGATGTTGTTGTAGAGGAATCAGTGTGCATATGAACTCAAAACGAAAAAGGGAGAATCCATTAAATTGGGTATATATGTAAATTTCATCGTCATGCGAGTATGACTGAAAGTAACTCTCTCCAACTACTATATAAAACAAAATAAGAGAAGGAAATAT
>JABUQX010049147.1:0-32500 GCA_015478945.1 Trachelipus rathkii | reverse complement strand
AGACAATTTATTAAATTACTATAGATTTTTTTTTTTATTGAAATTTCACTGAGTCATTCATAGACGCCAACATTTGGGAAAGTGGCTTTTACATAATACCTTAATTGCAATGCACCATATATATATATATATATATATATTATATATATAATATATATATATTATATTTATATATATATATATATAATATATTATATATATATGATATATAGCGTCGGGCGGTGACTGTAAATAAAATATATAACTTGGTCTCCCGACTCCCCTAATGCACCGTTTTTGGAAATTTTTTTTTTGTAAATCACGGCCCCATAGTCGAACTAAAGCACACAAAAAAATAATAATGTAATTCTAATAATAAAGTTTTATTAAAGTTGTGAATAACGCCGAGTCAGCCCGACCGTGGAGAGGGGTTGAGCGACACCATTGTAGGGGTGACTCGGACATCTGGTTTAAAATTCGTCTTTTTACGTTATTAATTTCAATTTTATCAATTTTTAATTTTTACTTAATATAATAATTTATTATCATATTAAAATTCGTAAAAGTAATAAAAATGTTCAATAATGATAAAATAATGATAGTAAATAAAATAAGTGGTCCGATTCACCCCTCTTCCGCCCAAAAATTTTGACACTTTTTTGAACTCGTTTTTTTTATTAAAATTTTCAAGTTTTTTTAAAAATTTTTCACTTAATATAAGTACTTTTTATTAAATAAATAATTATACGTAATAAAATGTCAATAATACTTAAATACGGAAAACAATGGTGGTCCGAGCCACCCCTTCCATCAATTTTTTACGGCGGGTGAATCGGACCAATGAGCCCCGTTTGTTTTTTGCCACTAATACTGCTTGGATCAAAAAGTTACTTTTGCCAGTTTAAAGCTTGAACATTTACTCGAGTGTTTCCACTGAAAAAAATAATTAAAATTCGATCCACAATTTTTGCATTTTATAAACGAGTTACAAAAAAACTCCACATTTTTCAAAGTGGACGTTCTATTGAAGGAAATTTTTGTTACCCTAATTTCTAACATTTTTTAAAAATATAAAAACTTCTAGAATTAAATATGATCTAAATAAAACTTGTAGTACTACCGTGGCTATAAAATGAGCGAAAATTTTTTTTTTTTTTTATTATTTGTTATTTTATTTAGAGTTTGGCCCGAATCACCCCTCCTAAAGAGGCGGGGCCTGGTCACCCCGCCGACGCCGATATATTATATATATATTATATATTATATATATATATATATAGATTATTATATATATATATTATATATATATTATATATATATATATATATATATATATATGTTAAAATAGACTAGTAAATAGTAATACCTAAAAGTATTTTAAAAAATTCTAACTATATTTAGAGTACTGTACAGCACAACCAAGCATAGCTTTTATATGCTGAGTCATTCTTCATAACCTGATTATCCAAATTCTGATAACTTTTCTTAAAGTTTGAAAGTAAGTTACTATTAATCATATCCAGTGGTGGTGATTGGGTTTCAAAATTAGGGAGGGGGCAAGAATTTATTATTATACATGAGAGGTAAGGTGGGGAAATGTCAATACTAAATGTATTAATAAAAAAAGGCAAAACGCTTACAAAAATATTTAATGCCCTGATGCATATATGGAAAATGCAAATGTTTAATTTTAGCATAAGATAAGTTTACAAATTCAATTATTGGTGGTTAAACTTTAGAATAAAAATAACTCGAAGAATTAAAAGTAATGAGACATACTAGTTTAATAAAGTTAATATAATGATAAGTGTCTTCGTTTTCTTCTAGAGTATACTTCTACACATTCATCTAAGCTTGTTTGTGTCTTCATTGGATATGTCTAGCAATGCCAAATGTATTAAAGGTTCCAGTTTTGTTGCGTTTCTTAAATAGTTTTTACCTTTTTGAGAACACTGAAAGATTGTTCTGCTGAATCTGTAGACACAGGAACTGTTAAATACAATTTCAAAAGCTTCAAAATATTTGGGTATACAACTTGAATGGGAGATTTTACTTTAAACTTTAACGCCAATATGGAAATTAATGTTTGATCAGCTTTTACTATTTCTGAAAATATATCAATTTCTACAGATAAGCTGTCACGTTCAATCTCATATACTTTCTCTATAGCGTCGGGCGGGGTGACCAGGCCCGCCTCTTTAGGAGGGGTGATTCGGTCCACTCTAAATAAAATAAAAAATAATAAAAAAAAATAAAAAAATTTTCGCTCATTTTATAGCCACGCGGTTAGTACTACAAGTTTTATTTAGCTTCATTATTAATTCTAGAAAGTTTTTTAATTTTTAAATGTTAGAAATTTATTTTTAAAAAATTTCCTTTAATAGAACTTCACTTTTGAAAAAATGTGAGTTTTTAACTTCGTTATAAAAGAAAAATTGTTTGGATCGATTTTATTATTATTTTTTCCGTGGATACACTACGGTATGTTAGCTTTAAACTGGCAAAGTAAATTTTTGATCCAAGCAGATTAGTGGCAAAAAAACGGGGCCTAACTTGGTCCGATTCACCCGCCGTAAAAATTGATGGGGGGGTGGCTCGGACCACCATTGTTTTTCGTATTTTACGTATTATTATTGACCATTTTTATTACATATATTAATTTAAATGTAATAAAAAAGTTACTTATATTCAAGTGAAATTTTAAAAAAAAATGAAATTTTAATAAAAAAAAAGTTCAAAATAAGTGTCAAAATTTTTGGGGAGAGGGGGGATCGGACCACCTTATTTTATCGTATTTTATTTATCATTTATGAACATTTTTTATTATTATTACGAATTTTTAATATGATAAATAATTATTATATTAAGTAAAAATTAAAATATAAAATTGAAATTATACGTAAAAGACGAATTTAAACAGATGGTCCGAGTCACCCCTCCAATTTTTACGGTTACCCCTCCACGGTCAGCCTGACTCGGCGTTATTCAAAAGCTTTATAAAATTATTATTTAGATTACCATTATTATTTTTTTGTGTGTTATTTTTTTATATATTCGTAATTGATTTACAAAAAAAATTTTTTTCCAAAAAGTGCATTAGGGGAGAGTCGGGAGACCAAGTTATACCTAAAGTGGTCCGCGTCACCCTGCCTGACGCTAGTAGAACAAGCTTCTTTGAACTTTGTTGGTGATAGTCATGTTTAAATGAAGCAGTTAGTGCAGTTTCCATGTGGCATAGCAGTGTCAACTGATTTTTGTCAAAGCTTGACTTTTTAAACAATGTCAAAAAACGGATAGAAAGTTCTTTTTAAACAAAGATCACAAGGTGAAGAAACGGCTGTATGAACATCTCCGCCAATTTTCTGTGGAACTTTGCACTTTGCACAAATCCATGTTGCTCACAAAATATCTTGGCCTCAGACCAAATCAAGTCAAATATTTCATTATGAAGATCTGCAATAGCTGTTTTAATCTGCTTAGCAACATCAACAACTTCGTGAATTGATATATTGTGATTCTGAATATATTTTGAAAGAATGCTTGTTTCATCATATTCAGGCCATTTTTTTACACAAGATCAGCCCATAAGCTTCACCACCAACCCCTGGGGTCATTCGCTTCAATATCTTCCAGAGTCTGTATTATTTCTGGCAGATGCTATTGAACAGCTCGAAGACTTTCATATTGACTGCTAAATCTAGTGTCATTCAGTGCCTTGAGAGAAGTTTGTCCTAGATTTTTATTACTTTCACTGATAGCCCCTTCCTTTATTTTTATAAATATTTCATGGCATTTTGGCAATGCTTCAATGAAACAATAAAGCTACTGAACCGCACTGAAAACATTGCAAACCATGGAAATGCATTTCAATAAATCCCCAAAATCTGGATTTAAAAAATGCATGTAACAGTGCACATACATTGCATTCAGATTTTCTTTTAATCTTGCTGCTATGCGTTTATATATATAGGTATATATATCTAGCATATTTGCTGCCCCGTCATAGCATTGGGCTACTTTATTAGGGGTCTCTAAACCTACTTCATTCAGCACAGACAGGAGTAGGCAATATAATGATTCTCCATCTATAATGTCTGTCTTATAAAAACCCAAGATTTCTTTTTGATTTTTCAATCATCAGCTACATACCTTAATACTACGATATCCAATTGTTCATGATTTGTCACATCTGGAGTTTCATCCACGAGTACAGGGAAGTACTTGCTTTTCTTTATATTTTCAATTGTTTTTTATTTGACTGGATAAAATTTCTAGCATCTCATTTTGTACATCGTGATGAACATAAAGTACTTTTCTTACTCTTAAAATCATCTTCAAAAGCAAATTATCTGATGACTGCAATTTCAACAACTAGCATTCTGGAAAAGTTACTGAAAGGTCATATAGAGAAATATTTAGAAGATAACAAGGTATTGTATGACTCCCAGCACGTTTCAGAAAGGGTAGGTCGTGTCAGACAAACCTTTTAGAATTTATGGAATACATAACTGACTGCATTGACAGAGGAGTTCCAATTGATATTGTATATTTAGACTTTAGCAAAGCTTTTGATAAGGTTCTCCACATAAGGCTGATGAAGTTATTGCAATATGGTATAGGTGGAGTGGTAAATGGTTGGATTAAAGAGTGGTCGCAAAATAGAAAACATTGTGTACAACTATATGGCAATAAAAATTCATCATGGGGAAAATTAGTGAAGAGTGGTTGTTCCTACAGGGTTCAGTTCTGGGCCACTATTGTGCCTCATATAAGATAAGATGATTTAGACCAGGTGGACTTAAAGCAAGGTTCGAAGTTTGCAGATTAATACCAAAGTGGCCACACAGTTAGAAAGCATGTGAAGGATGTATTAAAGATTCAAATGATCTTGATTCAATTTCTTGGGTGGCCAGATAACGTGGCAAATGAAATTTTAATAGTAAAAAGTGTTAAGGTTCTTCCCAAAGGTTACTCAAATAAAAGTTTTAACTACAATACGAATATGGGGACTGGCTTGAGTCTGTGGCCAAGAAAAAGATTTAGCAAGATTTATAAGTAGTAATTTGAAAGTAGCTAATCAGTGGTTTGGAAGCTAGGAATAAAGCGAATAAGATGCTGGGCATAATTAAAGTCAGCAATTGTTTGTTTTACAAGAGCAAGAAGTAATAAGTAAACTGTATAATAGCAATATTAGGCCAGTAATAGGAGTATTGTGCACAAGTTTGGGCCCCATTATTTTAAAGAAAGACTTTAGAAATGCTGTGAGAGAGTGCAACATTAGGCGGCAAACAAAGGGATGATATCGGGTTGAGGATAAGAGCTATGAGGAGAGCTGAAGAAGTTAGCAATGTTTTCTGCAGAAAGGCGATTTCTCAGAGGGACGATACAAGCCCTAAAAATGTTTACATCTATTGATAATACGGAGACCAATAAATTTTTCATAGTAGAGCATGGACAGGTGACCAGGGGGCATAATGAGAAAATTAAGAAGAAAGCATGCATTCAGTAATAGGGTTAAATTTTGGAATGGTCTGCCGCAGGAGGTTGTTGAGTGTGACTCGATTGCAACATTTAAGAAAGGGTTGGATAGGTATATGGATGGGTTGGGGTATCATATATATATTTAGATATTGAAGAAATTCATTTTTAGTCTACAGTAGTTATTAATGTTAGACTGCATGTGTGACCATAACTTAGTTATTAATGCATGTGGATGGTTTGGGTATCATATATAGCTATATCATTATTTTTGACTAAGCCAAATTGGTGGATTTTTGGTTGCAGTATTTTGACAAGCCCTAGAGTGCTTTGTGGATTTGCATGAGCATGTTTGGTTAGTGGGTTGACTGAGACAGTCTTGATAGGCCCATGTTGCTTCTTACAGTCTCTATATTCCTAATGTGTTAATATAGTTACCCTGGTTATTCAAGGCTTCTTCTTCCCTATGGCCTCTTAATGCTAAGCCTGGTCTGTCAAGAAAAAATAGTTTCAAACAGAATTTTAAGGTACTCATGTTTTTTTTTTACTTTGTGATGGGATGAAATCTGACGTGCTTTCTTTAGACTTTAAACCTTCTTGCCAGTGTTGCAAAGCTCTCAGATGAGAAGTACATTCGTGTTCTTGGAAATGCTGTTGCTTTTTTCCAGTTCTTTAACCCATTAGTAATAAATGTTAAATCATAACCACCAACACTACCAAATAATTAACATGGAAAACAAGTCTTTGTCACCAGAAACACTATTCAAGCTACTTAAATTGTGAATATCTTGTACTTCTAAATCTTCTTCCTTTGGTCTCTGGGAATTGGGCCAGGGAAGGATGGAATAGTCCATCTTTAAAATATTCCGAGGCAGCATCTTTGCCACAAAGTGGATCTCGTCTGTGTAGGTTAGACTGAGACTGGTTTAAATTTGGATATTATATGTGAGGTTTGCTAACCTGACTTTCACTGTCACAAGAGGAATTAGAAGAAGAGTCAGGTCCAGGATCATCATTAACAATGGAAGTACTAGGTACAGGATTAGCTTCCGATGTAGTAACATTTCTGTTACAATTTTCTTTCCATTTTTTATTTAAAAAATGCAGTAACGTTCCTTTTGAACCTCTTCATTTTTCTCACTTGCTACACTAATAAATTAACCAGTTGGAAACAGTATCACATTAACAAGTACACTAATAAGCAAACGCTCTTAACTTTATAGGAACATAGAGTAAGCAGTGTGACAAGAAAAAAATTACTACCAAATTGTGGTGCATGCTCCTCAAATCTTAAATAATCTTGGCTTCTGGAAGTTTCTTTTCGAGACTGTTTGAGGCGACTGGTAAATGGCAGAGCTAATTGGTCAGTCAAAACAATACCATAGAAATATTGTTATGGGCAGAGTCGTGCATGCTTGCTGAATGACAGCGATATTAACCAGTGAGGAGAGGGGAGGTACTGTAACAATTTCTAGGAATTGATGCTATTATACATACTAATTATTACATATATTAACTATGGTATACAGTATTCATCAAGTTTGTCACCTGTTATGCAACTATTTATTTAAAGAAGCTGTAATTTTCTTACTATCTTAAAATTATCATTGAAAATTATCAATAAATCAACAATTTTGAATTTCTACTCAAAATAAACGCAGTGATATTTATCAAAGAAAATACTTATTTTATTTGTTAAAATGGAATATCATAAAAGAAAGGATAACTGAATTCAATATTTTCTTCTTTGATATTGCTGTTTGTACATTAAACAAATTAATTAAAAAAGTGGGGGGCAACCGCTGTATGGGAGAGTTTTATGCGCAAACAAGTGTGAAGATATTTATGAGTATCCCATGGGGGAAACTGGAGTATAGCAACAGCATCCAAAGTGTGTACAACTAACATGAAAAAAAAAATTCCCACTTACAACCTAAATTCTACTACGATTGAAAGTTCTAAAATTAGAACTTGAAACTAGAGAAAACTAAAATTAAGTAAGCTAACTTGCCTAAGTGGGAAATTGCTCTTGATACAAAAGAGTAACCCAACTGATCCTTCCTTGAATACCTGGTGTCCGAGCCAAATCTGAAAAGTAAATGTAATGCAGGAGCAAGCACAATGTACAGCTTTGCTGTATGCAATGATTGCAATTAACAAATTAGGTGACCAAGTGAAGAGAAATTCTGAATAAATTTTAAAAGGCCTTATTCAGAAAATTGTATGATTGACGAACTCGGTCATCTGTTACTGTCAATTGAGTTCAGATTTTGAGAAAAATTGGTGATGCAAGCTCTGATTCCTGGACTTCATTACACATATGGAAAATTATTCTAGATGTTGAAGCAAGGTGTGTAACAGACTGTATTATATAATAAGATGCAATAAATGAAATAACAAATTATTCTGTGACTGAAAGTTGGTTCAAGGCTGATGTCCCAACTTTAGGTTTTGACAGCAGCTTTGAGGATGATGAAGACAGCACTGAAATGGACTGGGAGGAATCCAGTACTGAATACTGAAATAGAGCTGAAGACGGGTGAACGCAGCACTGAAAGAAGGTCTGGAAGAATATCCCAGCACTGAAAGATTCTGGAATTAGCCCAGCACTGAAACCTGGAATTATAATGTCACATATTTCCATGAATCAGTAATTAATGTATATATATAATAGTATTATATATATATATATATTATATATATAGATTATATATATATATATTATATATATATATATATATATATATATATATATAAATAAAATAAAGGAAACAAAACTGTAATCTGAGTTTAGAGTTTACCCTTGTGGGAAATATCCCTCGAAGAAGGGCTTCTGAGGGTTGATGAAAAAGTTGTCTATTAGGATGACCTTATTTTTGGTGTTGATGCAATTTACTGCTAGTTCTAAAAAAGAAGTTTGAATGAGTCATCAATACCTGCAATATGATTGGATTAATTAAATCACACAAGTATTGATTAGGTAATGTGCAAATTTATCCCAAAACATTTAGGAACAAGTTCCGCTTACTTTTACTGGGTAAAATACGATGTTTTCCAGCAAAAATCAGAAACAAATAAAAGACAAATATAATACTCTGAAAATCTATTATTTTATGTCTTTGCCTAGGAAATTGAGAAATAATTAATAAAAGGGAGAAGACAATGGTTAAAGCATTTGGAATACAGTACATTTACACAAGATCGGCACCACTACTAAGCACCTCCCTAATCACTCCCACTGATCATTTCCTGTGGCAAACCATTCCAAAAATTATCTATTATGAAACCAAGAAAATATTTTCTCACATCTATATATATTGTATGCTCTATTTTATTGTGATCTTATGAAAAAAATTTAATCATATTTAGCTACATAGTTTATTGAAACACTTTCAAACCTGAATAATATCTTAAGAAATCTTTCCATATGAGTTATTTTAATCTTCCTTGAAATTTTTGTTTTTAAATTTAGGTATCATCCTTATTGCTCTACCTTATTCCAGTAAATGTCTCTCCTTAAAATTAAATAAGGAGCCAAACCTTTCTACAGTACATAATTATTGATCTAATACAGAGGGGTTCTCAAGCTTGGGTTTGGAGAACTATTTACTAGTGTATTTAGATGAGTAGCAAAAGTCTATTCTAAAGCAAATAAATGTCAAATGATCTGTAATTTGAAATAATTGAAATAAATAATATTTTCAATGATTGTTGAGAAGGCTTTGATTCAAAGCTGAAAATGGATTAACTGGCTTTTTACTCTATTAGGTTGTCTATTCTCAGAAGTCTTGCATATTTATTGCTTTATTAATTGTGGTCTTTTCTTGAATTATTATTGAGAATTGTATACTGTATGTATTATTATATTTTATATTTGTGTCAGGAAGGTGTGTAATGTTTTAATATCCCCTACCTAGTACTTGTCTTTGTGAGCAAGAATTTACTATACTGGGGAACCTGAAAACCAAATATTGAGCATGACATTCAAGTATCTTTCTAATTAATGTCACTCAGAATTAAAATTGGTTTCCACAAAAATTTCAGTTCCTTCACACTGAAATTTAATCATCCTGGTTACTGCATGTACAGTAAGCGATCATTGTACCTTGCCGAACTGCTGAATACAGTCATTACAAATTTTTTTTTTTTTTTTTTTAAATTCACACCTTATGGGCATAGCCCTATTCTAAGAGGGGAACTTCTCTAGATAATTTCTATTATCTGGACTAGGGATCTAACCCGGGCCCTTGCCATAGACTGTCGCTTTACCGATTGAGCAACGATTTGAGCTACTTAATATCCATTGCAGAGTCATTGTATAATTAGTCTTAATATATTACCATTCTGTATCCATGTTAAATGGGTACAGTCTGATGGCCTAATATCTTTTGGTCTTTGGGGGTATTTAACAGAAAACAGTTTGAGAATCCCTAGTTTAATATTGGGCCTATATAGGCCTAATATATATATATATATATATATATAGATTAATATATATATATAATAAATATATTAATATATATATTACTATATAAATATATATATATATAATATTTTGTATCTACATATACATAATATATTATATAATTATATTATATATTATATATATATATATATATATATATATATATATATATATATATATATCAGTGGCGGCTCGTGACCGAAAACATGGGAGGCACTTCAATTATATATATTATATAATATTATTATTATATTATATATATATAATTAATATTATATATATATATTATATATATATATATATTATATATATAAAATATATATATATATAGTATATATTAGAGGCGAACTCCTACAACTTGGCTACTCGTGCTTAGCAAGAGTTATTATTATAGAAATGGAACGATATTCTTCAAATTTTGCGAGTTATGATCAAATTCTCTTATTTTTTGTGAAAATTAGGTCATCTAAAAGAATACATTACATTGTACAAATGAAGATTATGTAAAATATTTAAACAAAAGTGTAAGCATCATCGCCATTGAACAAAACCTATTTTTAATGCAATGTAAACTGTAACGGATCATATCGCTCTGATAAATGCCGAAAGCCAATTTCGATGTTCAAGTTACTATAGAGTTAAAGTTTTGAATTTAATTTTTTTACAAGTTGTTTTTTTTTTTCCTGTCTAAAGTTCTAGTAAAACACTCGTTTAATTTAAGAAAAAAAATTAAAATAAACATTGACTGTTCTTAATGCACATTTCGATAAAAATAATTATAATATATTTAAATTCTTATAATGAACTTTAAAGGCCATCTAACTAACTCTTAGAAAACCAATTATATGCTACAAGAGAGAACTGTAGGAGATGGATAACTCAATATCTTTATAAATAATTATTTGTAATATATATAAAGAAATAAATTAAATAAATGAATTAATGAACTATATGATATATTATGTGGGTTTTTTTTTTTTAAGGAGTTTGATAATATAATTAGCACCTTGCCTCCGTGGAAGTCCTTTAAAGAAAAAACTTTGCCTCCAAGTCCCCGTGTCTGCATTTTCGTAGCGAAAGTGTTTTTATTTTGATTTCCTGTTGTATAAAGATATAACATGTTTGTAAAAATTTTAAAGTGATCTATCTTAATTTATTGATTTATTTTAATATGGATAAATATGTATATCGTTTTCTATTTTATATTCGAAAATTAAAGGTGTAATATTGTCCTCATTTCTCATTTCTCGCAACATGAAAAGCCTACACAGAAAGTTATTATTAAAAGATAAAATTACAACTAAATTATTAACAAAAATATAGTAAATTTAAGTATAAACTCTCTCTCTCTTCTCTCTCTCTCCTCTTCTCTCTCTCTCTCTCTCTCTCTCTCTCTCTCTCTCTCTCTCTCTCTCTCTCTCTCCTCTCTCTCTCTCTCTCTCTCTCTCTCTCTCTCCTCTCTCTCTCTCTCTCTCTCTCTCGTCTCTCTCTCTCTCTCCTCTCTCTCTCTCTCTCAATATAATATATATAATATATATTTATAATAGAATATTATATATATATATATATATATATATATATATATATATATATATTAAATAAGTTTTTTTGTATTTAATTTTTTTTTAAAAAAATTGGATTTCGATAGGGAAGGCTTTGTGGAAAAATCCTCATAATAGACAAAATAAGAATAAGGTTTCTTTTACGTTTCCATGACAAACCAGTGTTTTGAAAGGCATTATAATATGCTTTCTTGGAGGCACAAATGAAAATTCCTCAGGTCAATGATCCTTATGAAAAATAATGTGTTCGCAAGAGAATAAATGATCTTAATGTAAAATTAGCGTTCTTGTATAACATTTTTAAACATTATTTTAATAGTAATAAATAAGTAAATTGGAATTATTTTATTAGCATTAGTTGCTTTTTATTTTTTTTAGAGGAGGCCCGGCCTTCCTGTGCTTCCCCCGTAAAGCCGCGCCTGATATATATATATATATAATATATATTATATATATATATATATATATAATATTATACCGGTATTATATATATATATATATATATATATATATTATATATATATATATTATTATACATAATATAATATATAATTATAATATAGATATATATATATATATATATATATATATATATAGTACGGTATATATATTATATAACCAATAGCCATAGAGTTTACAAATTACAGGTATCCTTTTGCTTTTATAATTAACATTTATTAAATCTAATATTTTCTCTCTATTCATGGTTTCTAAACTATGTAAGACTTTTAAATTATTACTAATAATCACACTCAAATTTTCTCTCATTCACAGATTTAAGTAATTCCCCATTTATGTATTAAAATTTTTATTAGAAAAACATAGGTGAAGAACCTTATTAAAATTCATCTGTCACTCACCTGCCCAGCAAAAGTTTTAAACCTCATTAAATTTATTTATCCTTCAATATTTTAGGAACAAAATATTTACTTTCTTTATCAAAGTCATTCTAATTACTTTTAATAAAAAAAATACCTCTCTGTAAATGGTAATGTCACAATGTTTAAAAAAAATCCTTATCAGAATCATTACTATATACCGTATTTGGATCAGTGGATGACTTGACACAACTAATGGAACCCTACATTTCACTGATTCCTATAATAGAAGCCAGTAATTTCAACATTACACAATTTTTCAACCACTCATTTACCCAGTTATATACCACTCCTGTACCACACTTGGATAACTTGTGTATCAACCTTCTATCAACTTTATCAAAACCTTCTAAAATTCTTATTTGCATCAACTAGCTTTTGCCTGTGCTAAAATTAATATTTGCATATTTTATCTTACACTCAGTAATATACTCTCTAAATTTCAAGACTTCAGACATAATCTAATTTACCTAAATTAAATTAATTCCCAGATTCTTTCAAATATATATATATATATATAATATATATATACTAGTATATATTAGTTTTAATATATATATATATATATGATAATATGTATATATATATTATATATATAATAATTATATATATTATATATATATATATAAATATATATAAATATATACCAATATATATATATATTATATATATATATATATATGATATTATACTATATATATAATATTATTATATATATAGTATATATATATATATATATACTATATATATTATAGATATATATATATATATACTATTATAGATTATATATATATACCGTATATATATTTATATATATATATATATATAATATATAATATATAATATATATATATATATATATATATATATTATAATATATATACAGATATATATATATATATATATGGTATATACCTTATAAATTGGCACACAGCATTATTAGTTTTCCTGTCCTTTGGGATCTAATAAGATACCTACCATAATTAATATGAAATAGTAGAGCAAATGTAATATTAACACTGTTATAAATGTTAGACAAATTTGTTTGATAGAGGATGATGGAATAAGTGAACAAATAATAAAATAATAAAAAGGGGGCAAATCAAATAAATATGAAAATGAAATGAAGAAAAAAATTCACGATGAATTGGTGCTCAAAAATGGAACTGAATCTTTCTAGAGGAATAGAGAATTTGTTGTATTTTTTTCAACCCACACCAAATGGCCGATGGTGTTGCAATAACAGCTTCCGAGGAAACCACCATAACTTGTAGCTGCCCTTTTATTGATGTTAAACTTGGATGATTTATTCCTGTTTTCCCCATCCAGAATTCTCAGAACCAGGTTTTTTACACACAAAAAATGAAAAGAAATAATAATTTGGATCAGGGAAAAATAAATTTTAAAGAAATGAATGAGCAATAAACAAAGGAAATGATAATTTACCTAATATTGGTTTATAAAACTCTTTTGGTTTAGACTCAGGCATAGATATGCCACCTCATAAAAATGTGCATTTGATGAAGTAATTTGGAATGGTTAGACACACACTAAACTTCAACTCATGTTTAATAAAAAAACAAAAGGATATTTCATAAAGGGGTCAATATAATAAATCTTAGGGACTTTATACAATTTATAACAATGTATTAATATTTTTTTATTATTTAGAAGATCTATTATTTGCCGATGTGATACCGATACAAAAGATTGTCAAAACTGACACCACCCACCAACACCGATACCTACTGATACCAACACTGACCAATGCCAATACCTATTGATTATTAAATATTTTCATTAATGGCGATCCGATACCAATTCAGCAATAATCCGTTTTATACTGACACCAATTGTGGATGCAATATAACAACATAAAAATTACATATATTGATTCTTTTTATACTTATTTTATAACAGATTTAAAAAAAATTATGGAGGCTTTTTTTAGATTTAAAAAAAAATATGGAGGCTTTTTTTTTGTTTGTATATTTCTTAAAAATTAACATATACAATAAGAACCAAAAATATATTGATTTAGAATAAATTAAGTGTAGTACATTTGTTTTATATTTATCTATAAATTATAAGTTATATAACTTTATAAAAATTTAACTTCAGGGAGATCATAAACTCCAATTATGTACTGTCTCACTGCACACTAGCACTAAATTCTTAAATGCTTATGTTAAATAACACAAGAGTTTATTTCCTATAGAAAAGGTGTTATTAACATCACCTTCATTCTCAGTTTTCTTTTTAGGTGAAACAACAAAACAATCTGTAGAAGGTCAGTAGCTTCTTCAATTTTTGTGTTCTTTGAATGAATCACTTACTCCCAGACTAAGAACCGGAATCGAAGTTTGAAACCCGAAACCCGAACCTACAATTAATAAGAATCCTAAATAAACTATAGCTCATTAAACTTGATTATATTGTGAAAAGAAAAACTTTAAATATTTTTACCTCTGAACAATACCAGAGGTTGTATGGAAAATAGAGCAGGGTAGACCGTTAATCATCAAACAGAACACAAAAAGATGAGAATAATCGGGAAGATGATCTATCCGTCAATCACAACTCTATAAAATTAGCCAACGACTATACTTACGGAATGTTCATATGTGGATCAATAAAACAAATGAAATTATAAATTCTACCATTTGCTCGCACATACGTTAAGAGAATTCCAACAGTCTTGAGAAAAATACAAATCTTCAGATTGAGGAGTTTTGATAGTTAATATCAACGAAAAAGTATATAAATTGGACGATCTGTACTATTATTTGATTATTCTATCACTGGTTAATTAATTGTAGCTGGAAAGGAGAAAAGAGTAATACAGTACTAAAAATTAGCGTATTACAACACTTATCCTCCTATAGAACTCTACCATGTATACCATGCAAATATGTGTACTTGGTGTACACTTTGCAAATAAAATTTTTACCATTCTCAATAGGAGGAAATGCAAAACTCTACTGTCTCTAATAAAAAAAAAAGTAAAGTAACATTATAGATGTTCAGAAAAGTTTTCAAATTTTTAGCAAAGATGAAAAGTGTTTAGACCTATTGAAAAGTCCAAATCTTCGTCAGAATTAACCTCTGTATCTATCTTACTCTGGCTAACCTTTGTTTTAAATTTTTAATAAAAACTGAAGAATTTAAATATTTTTCTTGCTACCTTAATTTCTGCCTTCTCATAATCACTCTTAACTGATTTAGATTATTTCTGATTCTTCTAAAAGATTCCAAATCTGTTACATTGTTGCTCTCTTTGAACCTCTTAAGCTATTTACTTATCCCCCATTTTATCCTTTTATCTCTCTACTTCAGTTAGATTTTTTTTTGCCTTGATATCCATGACTGCTAAACATTCTGATTGATTATTATCCAAGGTTACCATAAATATTTCTTACACTTCAAAGCAGTTTTAGTTCTCCTGTTTCTTCTCAGTTAATTAGGGTTGGAAAAACCTGTTCTTTTTTTTTAAACCCTAACCCAGTGGGTTTTATTGTGCCTTTTTTTAATAGATTTTTAATAAGGGGGTGATATTTCATTTATGTCCTGCAAGCTAGGGATCCACTTAGATGATTAAGCATCGTCTTGTATGGAATAAATTGAGGAGCAATCAGGGAGTTGAAAAGATGCTGAAACTCATCAAATTATACAGAGAATTAATTAGAAAGAATTTTAATGTGGCTACTTTTTAATCATTATATAATTATAATAAGGAATTTTATTGTTCTACTTTAAAGGAATGTTTTTAATTTTTAATATAGTTTCATATGTACAGTAATTGTTTTAGCACATTTAAGATTCAAATCTTATCTTGGCGACCACACATTCAAAATTTATGGCATTTGTAAATTATAAATACTGTATAATAAAGTGAATATCTATTAAATTTTATTCTGATTTTTTCTGAATTATAAAAATATAGCAAAATGTAACTGCTGGTTTAATTGGGTGGTCAAAGTGGGTTTTTATTTAAAAAAATATTCTTGAATATAATGCTATTTTCTAAGGAATCTTCATTTGCTAATAAGTGTTATGATGCAATGGATCATGTTGCCTTATAAACTACATGAATTAGAAAGTTATTGGGAGTACTGTCAATAAATAATTAACTAGTTTGATTTATGACTAGCAAAAAAGTATTCCAATCATATTAGGAAATTTAAAATCACCCCATTATGATTTATACCTACTTCTTATTGCATGCAGCCTCAAATCTCATGTGAAATTAAATTCCTTTTCCTCATCCTTACCAGCTGCTCTTGAAAAAGCTCCTGTTATGAAATCTTTTTTCCATAGAGCATCAACCCATAGAGATTCAACCTCTAGTACAGTTTTGAACAGACTGAATATAGGTAGTAAGGAAGAGTGGAATAATTGTACCTTTGGGAACATTGTACCATTCAGATAAAATATTATCATAATTTTCAAATTCCTGTAATAAATTTCCAAATGAACCCTCATTTATTCAAACCTTTGTAATCCATAATATAATTAAATTTTCTTTTAGTATATATCATTTTAACTTGCCTTAATTGCTATTTTTCTAAATTGTCACTTTACCCCTTCCTTATTTAGTTTTCAAATTAAATTATTCCAATATTCCATCACTTAAAACTTGGACATCTTTATGACTAAGGTAGACTTCATCCTTTGCCATACATTTTTCACAAAATGTCTCAAAGAATCCAAAATCAGTGACATGACCTGTATGTTAAATTTTTATGCATTCACATTTATGACCCGGATATTCACTTAGGTCACCATCAACTCTGGGTAAAATTCCAGACATCACAACTTTCATTTTGCCCTTGATCATCTGAACAATTTTTTTATTTCTTCAACTTCTTCAGATTTTCTATCGCTATTATTTGTACCAACAAGGACCACAACCACAGCATCCTCAGAAGAGCGACATTTCACAGACCAAGATTGCTATCAATATCCATTTTCTTACCCTCTGGATAGTAAAGCACATCTACCTTTCCAATTTTGGCGACTGTTTATCCAAAAATTTACTTCAGTCACCAACTACCAACTCTGTTTGTAAATTTGGGAGAGCCTTATTACTAGCCTAGGTGATTTTTATATCAAATAAAGGGTGAAACTATTTGTATTTCTTCCAGCCTGATTTAAGACTTGAACCTTGTTTCTCTTTTAGCCAATTGCTACTAGTTCATTGTTACCAGGTCCTGCATACTGTTAAGGCCTTAGAATTATCACTGAATTCCTTTCTTCACCCCCCTCCCCCCCTAAAGTGTCTCATTGGTCCCTGCTTCACAAATTTGAGAGCAAGTAAATAATTTTATCTTTTCACCTGGCCAGTTCCTCCATAAATTTTTTCTCTATAATCTTAAAGCAATCAAATTCTTGCAAACTGTTCTTGATGCCATTGATATTTTGAAATATCTTGGATTATTAATTTTTGAAATGGTTTTGCGCAGAAAGCTGTTGATTGTGACTCACTTGCAGCATTTAAAAAAAAATATTTTATATGCATATGGATAGTATGGATAATATATAGTTTGACACTCAAATTAGCGAGTTTTTAGTTATTTAAAAATTTTTTTTTTAACGAGGACAATAGTCTTATTAAATACTTGTAGTGTGGTTAGCTATAGTTTTTACTTTTGGTAGGAGCTTTATATATTAAACCTTACTTTGTATAAGATATTGACAAGCCTTAGGGTGTGGTTTGGTTTTTGTATATTGCATAGGTTGGGTGATTGTTTATAGTTTTAATGGAAGTCTCAATAGATCCATATGCCTTATTGTCTATATTTCCTATATTTTTACAACCTATGCATACCCACATCTGATCCTCATACTCTGATAGAATTTCATATAGCTGAATATTATGCAACCTGCAAGAAACTACTTCTCATAAGTTATATCAAATAGCTAGCCTGTAACCTCTTCCTTACAAGCAGTAAAAACATGCTGTTAGGGAGAGTGACGAAGCACTCAATGAATCAGTGACCCACAAGGGAAAGTTAAATGCGCTCCAAACGAAATAACCTGGAAGAATACAGTCCCCAACATTCATTTTTAAACTCAGAACTATGATCTGATACTACGGCTACAGCCAAGTTCAGAAACTAAGAAGGACGGTTATGAATCTAGGATACATTGGTTAGTATCTAAGACTATAAGGCTATGGGTCTACTGTTAGTTCGTTTAATTGTGTTAGCATTAGCTATTTCTAACGGTTAATGAGTATTCTTACCAGAGCTAACTAAATAGATTTCTCTACAACAGTCTCTCCTAGGTATCAGTAACTCTTTGAATCCACTCCTTGGATAATTACTAAAGAAACCCTCCTTGAATAGTTATAGGAGTTCAGTTTTTACTAGGGAAAACAAAACTCTTCCTTTTCTAAATTTATTGCCTTTAAATTTAAGTTAAGGGATGGAAACTATTTACAAAGTATCAATCTTACAAGATCCTATAAATTCATGGTTTGCATTGAATGGCAGTTACAAACGGAACTGCATGTTCGATTTTCTGAATTATTATTTACTTAAAATGATGCAAATAATAATGGAACATGAGTTAGATGTATCTGTGTAGATTAAGGATGCAAAAATATGAACCTTCCTTACTTACTACTAAACTTTGGTTTGATGGTTCTTTTGTTCCTTGTTGGTGATAAGTCTTTTCTGATCTTAAGAATAAGACAATCTGATAATCTGGTAAATTGACTCCCAAGGTTGGAAAAATGGTTCCCACAATAGGCAAGAGAGCCCAAAATATGCAAATGTGTGCCCAAAATAAGCAAGATGCGCAAAATGCACCCAAGGTAAGCAAGATGCGCAAAATGCTCCCAAAATTAGCAAGATGCACCCAAGATAAGCAAGATGCGCAAAATGTTCCCAAAATTAGCAAGATGCACCCAAGATAAACACCTGTAAGTAGAGTAGTCAAAATATAAGTAAGCTCCATAGCTATTAACACAGTGAGTGAAGAAATACATAGTAGTAAATTAGGTAAATAAATAAATTATCGGTAATGCAGAATAAGATTTACTATTGAAATGAGTGCTTATCCTAGGGGGAGTTGATCCCTCGGCAAGGACACTGTGACAGTGGGCTTGCAAGACTGCATCGGAAGAATGCATTCTGATTTATGAAAAATTGGATTAACGCTCATATACCAATGGAGCTGATCACACATCTATTAAGAATAAAGCTGTAACCACAATAACAAATGTCAAAATCAACTCTTTACTTCCACAGATGTGCAATTCCTCTTGTCTGTAAGATGGAAAGGTGGTGGGCCTTGTTTGGAATTGGTCCACTTTCAAAAATCAGAAAAATATTTGTCTGAAATTGTCTACTACTACTAGCTTATAAAACCTAAAAGCAGATTATTAGCAGGATGGTAGAAGAGTACATGATTATAAGAACATAAATAAATGTAAATGGAAATAATACCTACAGTATATAAAAATATATATTAGTGATGTACTTCTTCTGTACTTCAGAAATATATATTAGGGTGGAGTTGGAGCCACTGCGAACAGCAACCCCTACAATGCACTAAAGAAAAATATAAAAAAAGTATAGGGAAGAAAAAAAAAATGAAATGAAATGTGTAGGATATGATAAAATACCATTTTAAGCAGATAAAAAAAAAGCTTACTCTATCCCAAAGCCTCAAATTTTAAGAACCTAAGCTATCGAACTAAATACTATAAACAGTATTTTAATATACCCATATGAATAATTTACGAAGTTAGGCTAAATTTACCAAAGCTAAATTGAATTAAAAGAAATATGCAAATTGATTAAAGCTAAAAATAAAAGAAATGGGTGACTAGGCTTAACCTACCGTAATTTGATTGTCAAAGCTCTGAATGTTAAATGATATATATATATACTATAAAACTTTTTATCCAAAATTAAACCAATATCAGTAACTTATGATTTCAAGTTAAATGAGTAAATGGGTCAAGTAAAACAAATTTGACAAGCAGTGCCTTTCTTACATAACTTATGCTGTGTATAATCAGAAGCCAAAAATCTTCATAAAATTGCAAAGTAACGTAGACCTATAAAAATTATACAAGACTAAATTAAATACAGAAAAACTAATTACTAAAATGAATAACTTGCAAATACACAAATTATATAGAAACATAACCTTCCTTTGAACAACAGGATAACTTGCCAACTTCTATTTTAATGAACAAAAATCTACCTCTCAAGTTATTTTTTAAAGCCCTTCTAATTTATTCATGATTTCTTTGACATATTTTAGGATTCTTTGCTTTTCTATAGAAATTCTGTAAATTTTAAAACCATTTTTCTATTTAAATCTTGAAAGTTTGGTTGTGAAAATAGTTAAGGTGCCACCATTTATTTTTACAACCAGTTTGATAAGGTGTATTTGTGTCTTTCTCTAATCTTTGTTATATTAACTAAAATAAATTTTTCACTTGCTGACTTGGTGTAATTGGAAGTTTATTGCAATTCTTAGGTATCTCTTTAACTAAAATTTTAGTGGAAGTGTTACAATGTCTTTCCAAGTTTGTTCCTATGGTTGGATCACTTTTATCAAAGTTAGGAAAATGAATAATTTTTGCTTCACACAGTTTTTCACTATCATTATCTTTTATTATACAATGACACATATTTTTCATGTGTATTCTGTGTTAAGTGTTTAAAAATACTACATTTAGCTGATATATTTTACTGTTTTTAAGAGTTTCTGGTCTTAAAAATTAAGTTAACTATTTTAATTAGAAAAAAAAAAAAATTCCAAAGATGAAGGTTATTGGCATTAGTCTTTAGTTAATGATTGAGGTTTGAGTTCCAAGTCTGTACATTTTCAGGATTTTTGACTCCCAGCTCTATCTTTGTAACTCTAGTTTGCAGTGGTGATCAAATGTATTTAAAATAAAATGAATAAGATGCACCTTATTCACTTGAGGGTTTCGGTAGATATTGAAATATTGTCCTTGGCCAGTGGTTTATTTTTAAGTCCTCGTCTGATTAGATTCTTATAGGTATGGCCATAATGGGAGATTTGTTTTCCTGGCATTCAGTGTGATTCCTTGTTTAAAGAGGATCATAAAAGTTCTGTATTTATAAATTGTATACTAGACAACTTTTTGATCCAAATGGTCCATGAACCTACAAGACGTGCAGCACTGTTAGACAATATTAACTAACAATGAAAGTATGGTGGATGAGGTTAGAGTTGAGGAGAACTTATAAATTAGTGGCCATAATATAGTTAGATTTAATACATGATTTCTGAGCCAAAATTGCAAGTTAGTAAGGAAATGACAGATTTCCAAAATGGCAATTTTACCAAATTTCGAGACATGCTTAGCATAATTGACTGGGATAAGAAGTTTGGAGAAAAATTTTTTTATCATGTGGGAACACTTTAAGCAAATTTTGATAAATATTCAGTCAGCATATTTTAAAGCTAGACCTATAAGGATTGCAAAGAGGAAACCTATTTGGTGAAATAGAGAGAAGAGAAAATCAATGAATAGCATAGTTGTTTTAAAATATTCCAGGGTAGTAACAAGGTGGAGGATTTAGAAAATTATAGGAAAAATTGAAATGATCTTAACCAGTCAATAAGAAAGACAAAAGGAGTGGCAGAAATTAATTTAGCAAGGAATAGTTATAAGGACCCAATAAAGTTTTTTATCTTCTATAAATTTAAAAGTGAGAATAGGACAATTGGTCCGATTAAAATTGATGAAAATTTAGTGAGTTCAGATATGGAGTTTATTAACATTTTCAATGCTTATTTTGCTTCAATGTTTGCTGAGGAAAGATTGGATAATAGTTTAGAGACTAACAATTCTGTTATGCATGTGATAAATTGACTTGAAGAATTTGAATTTGAGGTAAAAGAAATTAAATCTTTACTGGACCATATCGACCCAAGTAAAGCTGCAGGTCTTGATAGTATATATCAGGAAAGTTAAACTTGTTCTGCTTCGGGGTCTGGATTGCAACATTAGGTACACTTTGCAGACTGGATTAGTTAGAGCTTAGGTAAATTTCTCTTGATAGAAATTGAAAATGAATTGTTATAGTTATACCCTTCTAAATAGTGTATAGTAGTATAAATTGTATAATACATAGTATAAATTGAGTGGATTTGATGAAAAATAACATTTCAGATTTATTTTTAATTTTACAGTGGCAAAGAAAAATTATTCTATTCTTACTGTGGCTCTCACTATTACTACAGCCTCCTGAAATTTGATTCCTTTTCATTTCCACCAAAATATTAAACACTGTAGATGGGCTTGTGGTTGCAACTTTCATTATAGCATTTAGATGAGTGTCTGTCAGTCTTGAGTGATATTTTGACTTGTTAATGTTCATTTGAAAAAAAATTATTCACAAATATACGAGCTACTAAGCATTTACATTATCTTGGGTGGTGAAAATCTTCAACTATAGATATTTATGTCCAAAATATTTATAAAATGTTTTGAAATCTATCTAAAACTTATTCTTGAGAGCTATATCACACTTCATTTATGTTACACAGTTGAAGTTCTTCAGGGATGATGTCCAGGTTAGTTGAAAAGGATTTAGGAAAACATTAAATTTTCGTTTCATGTCATCAAAATTGGTTAACCTTTTATTGAAGTCACTTTTAAAATTAGAAATTATACATCTGTATTTTTCAAAGGGAATTTCTTAATTCATTAAAAAATCCCCTTTGAAAAATACAGAAGTAGGCCTATATATAATTTCTAATTTTAAGGGACTTCATTAAAATCACCAATTTTGATGACATGAAACAAAAATAAAATGTTTTTCTAAATCCTTTTTCAACTAACTTGGACAATGGACATCATGGAAATAGCTTTTTCTTTAGCATTTGACTGGCTCTGGATAGTTTCATTTCACATGCTTCAATTGATTCTGAAAACTGTTATTAACTTCACTTTTCCTTGCAATATTTTGTTCAGCTCATTCAAATGACTAGTCATGTCAACCATAAAAGCCAAATCCTGAATCCATTCATTATTTAGTTCGGGTATATATATATTTTTTCCTTTCATTTCCATTAAAATTTTCACTTCATCGAGCAGCGAAAAGAATCTTTTAATACAGTGCCCCTACTTCACCAATGGACATTATGATAAAGCAATCCATATGAAATATCAATGTCATCCAAGAAGTCATCAAATTGTCAGTGATTTATGGCACAACTATGAATAAAATTAACACTTTTTACTACAATATCCAAAACATGATTCATTTTGAGGGCTTTGCAATAAAGCACTTTGGATTGTATAATGCAATGGAAATCCATAGAGATGATCATTATTCATTGACTGCAATTTTTCTTTTAATCTGGAAATTATCCCAAAATCATGCCCTATTATTTGAGGAGCGCCATCTGTAGTAGCACTCAGCATCTTGCTCAATTTTATATTAATTGATCTAGAGAAGTAACAAAAGAATAATAAATAACATCACCTATTGCTTGGTTTTTCATAGGAACTGGACTCCACAAATACTTCCATAATGCACATATTCTCAGCAATCCTTCTAGTTGAATATGCATACCTGTGCTACATCACTGATGTCTGCTTTCATCAATAGCAATTGAAAATGTTAGAAAAGACTGAATTTTATCTCTAAGCTGTGAATTTAAATTTTCAGAAATATTGAGATTGCGCTGTGTAATAGCATTCCATGACAAGATACATCTGAAAATGATTTACTTTTTTCAGGACTATTATTTCTGAATTCTTCAATATACTATTTTTAATAAATGCACCTCTAAGGAAAAAACTTTGATGAAGTGATTATTTCATTCTCTATGACATAGCATGCTCTTACAGTAGCATCACTATTCTTATTTTTTAAAAATTTGAAAATTAATTCATGAAGCTTTCCATCATAATGTTGGTATTTTTCTTGGTGATTAGTTTTATAATGTATTTGGACATTATACTCTTTTGCAACTGCAATTTTTTTGTTGCAAATCAAACATGTAGGCTTACGATTCAATTTGATGCAAAAAATATAAATCTCCATGATTTGTTCACTGTTCTGCATGCACTATCAATCTTTCTTTGTTTTGACATTATTGGGGTATAATATTAAAGAGATTTATATTATTTTGCAAGAGGATGAACTTATAAAATATACCTAAGCTTCACTTAATCACTACACGTCTCAATAACAAGAAAAAACTTTAAAGAATGAACCTGATGTCCATTGCCGCTGGTGCTAGAGGGATGACTCAATGCGTCTGAGTTTATCTTTGTAAATTGAAATTAACAAAAAATGAAAAAAAGCTCATACAGTAATAATTTTTTTTTATTTAAATCAAGTGGGGGGGCCACATGGGAATCCTTCAAGGGCTGGATCCAGTCTGTTAGCTGTATGTTTGACACCCTTGGTATATATGGTAGAGGGTAGTAGCAGCAGCATTGCAATGGCACTGTATTTGATTTTGTATTATCTATAACATTTGGTGAGATAACAGAGGACTAGAAAACAGCACAAATGTTGTGCATATCTATAAGGAGGATAGATGATAGGGGATTTTAGTCTTTGTCGAGGGGGCATTGGATGAGAATTTGGTGACTGCGAGAGAGAAAATTTTCATCCAGCACTATCTCTTCCTCTCTTGGATGACTCATGAGTGCACGGGCTCTTTAGGTATCGGATAACGGTTCTACTGGTATCATGTGAAGCGTTGATCACGAGTCACCCGTGTGCCCCCTCCAGTACTCTACATTGATGTGTGGAATCGTTCGCGGAGGATGGAGGTTTTCAATCGTTGTGACTGAACGAGTACCCCCCAGTGCTTCGGTACCCAACTGTTGGATGCTAAATTGTCCTGGTATGGCGAGGTACGGTTTTAGTGCAATCCTGGTTGAAATTCCAAGGCTGCTTGGCGAGATTTGTAATTTATTTGTGTCTTGAATTTTGACAATTTTATTGCCGGTGAACCATTAGCTGTGGGGAAAGCGTTAATTATTTAAAGTTGTAAGTTACTTATCAGGAAGTTGTATAAATAGTAGTTAGTGTGTGTTTTACCTGTCGCTTGAAAGTTGGTTTGGAGAAATGGGTTCAAGTAGGGGGGTTTAAGATTTTCGTTGAGTTGTGGAAGTGATTTGGTCAATATGGGGGAAAAACCGTCAGTGGTGCGGGGTGTCGTATGTAAGGTCGCCTAAGCATTTTTTTGGTGGTTCGTCTGTTTTAAGTGGATGAGATGGAGGTTGGGGTTTTCAGAGCAAGTAAGTTAAGGATGGGAGGGAAGTATCTTAGCATTGATCGCGCGACTCTGACGCAGTGCTTGTCGGTTAATAGAAAGAATGTGTGACTTAGAGAACTAAGGGGGCGCAGGCGGATCATCGGATGCTGTTCATTCCTGTTGCGTGATTAGCACCGAGTTTCTCTAAAGAGTGTGGTATTCTTTGGGTATTGTTGTTGGTGGCTTTCTGTAGCTTTACCGTGTTCCTGTTACCGGTGTTGAAGAAATGAGACACTGCCTAATGTAGCGTTCTCAGCGTGCGTGTACGGAAAAACACCGCGATCAATGTAGCATACTATAGTTTGGTTGCATAATTGGGGGCATGTGTTGGTAGCGTCTGGCAGGCTGACTAAGAAGTTAGGAATATAAAAATGGATGAGAGAGAAAATGGTGCTTTCCCCTGTGGGGACGCACTGTTTTGGTAATTGATAGGAGTTCGGTGAGAGGTTGTTTGGTTTTTTTGTATAAATATTTTGCAAAAAACGTGTTGGTGAGGAAATTGTGAAAGCCATTGTTGTCATTAATTTTCTATCAAGGGGAGAATGGGAGGATTTTTTTAAATTGGGTCCGTGTAATGGGGAACTCGGTGTATTTGTCAGAATGGCTTCTGGGTCATATGTCTATTGCTGTCGAGTATAGATGCTATTGGGAGAGGTATGATTGGTTGGAAACAAAGCCGTTAATGACTGTGTTGTTGTGAGGGAGTATGCCGCCTGAAGTGAGGGCTGTGGTTGTAGAGGGGTTGCTTTTAAATCCCTCCGTGTTGGAAATCTGGGAGAGGAATAGATTGGGAAATTTATTAAATATAATTTCATTTATCAATTTATTAGAACCAAAGCAAGAGAAAGAAATTTTGTCGGCGAATTAGAGAAGAGAGGGGGGTATCGCTCATAATCGTTAACGCGCAGGTTGCGAGCGACAAGAACCATCGATACCATGGTGCTTACTCTTGTCCGTCTCTTTTTTTGGTTTTGAGAGCATACTCGTGAACAATCTATTATTAATTATATATATTATGGCTTTCTATTTATTCGATATTACTGAACTTGCTCCGAGTCCTAGTTGCGTTGCTATTGATAGCGTGTGAAGCTTCTCATTAGTCTGCAGATTCCTACTCTCATTCAATTGTATAAGACATAATGAGCCGGTAGTTTTTCTTGTACACCTTGTGCCCCCTCCAGAAGGACATTGGCCAAGATGTGTTGCTCTAGTTCTTTTAGTGTTTTGGTTTATGTATATTATTTTCGTAAGTTTAAAGTTTGAAATATGTTATATTAGATTGTGAACCTTATAAATATGCTTGTCTGCTGAATATTATAATTGCGGCTGAGAGGTTTCACTATAAATCGTGAAGAAAAAGTATACATCAAATGCAAACAAATTGAAGACGAGTGATTCAAACTTATTAGTATATATATATTATAGGTCATACCTGAATTAGTGAGTTTTGCCTATAATGTATTATAGATTATTTGTAAGCTAATATTAGTTTTCTTACAAATGTCAATTAGGAGATTGCGTTATACTCCCAGTTTTTATTTGGCAGTTGGTATAGGGAGGTCGTGGACCTTGATGCCTGTTGAGTTTTATGTAGGGTTTAATGGTTTCTGGTTATTTCGGAATGATGTGTTGTGAAGCTTGTACGGTATGGGGTTGAGATCTAGGCCCTATAGTTCACAGTTTGTTTTTTTGTTTTCCTGTTATCGGCGGAGGGTGAGTGGTTCTGCCGGAAGAGATCTTAGCGCTCAATGTTTAAGCCGCGAGGGGACTGTAACTGATTGTTATTGCTCTTCTGTCGTTCCCTTTTGGATCTCTCTTTATTTATAGCGCTGAGGGAGGAGAATTATCTGCGGTAAAGATGAGGTGATATCTATCATGGGCACGACGGAGACACCGAATTATATATAACGTACATTATATATGATCATCCTAGGTAATCATACTAGCATACTATGATATATTACACATATAATATTATAATATCTACTTAATTCATTATATAAGCTATAATGTAATAGATAGCATAATATAATTTATTATATATAATATAGAAGATAGAGGGACTACTACTCCTACGGGTATATATCTACTCAACCACTAGTTACATATATATATATACCGTATCATATTAATAAAATATCATATCTAATAATGTAATCGCTATATAGTTAATATACATTACGTATTTCACAAAATATATACATCCATTCATGATACTATTAGTACTATATATAATTACATATCTTAATATCACACTACTACTACTGACTGTACCCTTATAGTTATGATAAAATGATATATATCACCTGACGAGGTATATATATGACTAATATTACTGTGCATGGCAGAGTGGTATAGAGTCATATTTACTATATTATATATCTTAATATATATAGAATATAATTTATATATATATTATATACTTATTATTATATATTATATATATAATATATAATATATAATATTATTATATATATATTAATAGTATTTATATATATATATATAATAAAACCATCCTCAGAGCTCTGGACTGATATTAATATATATAAAATATAAGATTACTCTCAAAGTTATTACACATACTGGTGTCATACTCGATCATTCAGTCCATAATCACTTGCTATAAAATTGACAAGAATGAATCGCGTCGATTAGAGTATATAATTGACATCTCAATGTTGCTTGCAGTATATATTATCACAGATGTCAGGACTCACTGACTAGCGATCTCATTCTCTCGTTATAGCATATATCTAGGTTACGTCAGATATATCCTAACATAATATTAGTTAGAATGATACTCGTAATACTATATTCAATTCGTTTCAGAGGCTTTTCTTCGTCAATTTTTGTATTTTATCAATATATTTAATATATTAATATATATATCCTTTACAGTATAAATAAAGCTTAAAAAATAATGTTACTATATGTTCGATATTGTAAATTGGATATTTAATATTATTACCTCATTTCAGTACCTCTTCAAACGGACACCACAGAGGAAATTATCACTTAGTTTGATCTCATAATATATATATATAGCCCTATATATTATCTATATATTAATATATTTATATATATATATCACTAGTAATAATGAATATTGTCCTTACTATAGTATACTATATTAATAATAGTAGTTATATATAATACTGATATATATAATATAGTTGAGCTTGTAATGTTATATCGAGGGTATATAAAATATCTAATAATATCATATATCATGCTTAGAAATTAGATATTTCAGAGTGTAGCTGTAAATTTTAATTCTTTTATAAATTCAATGATTGCTCTTTTATTACATACGGATTTATTTTGAGCTACCAAATACATTACTTTTGATTTATATACGTCAAAAGTTCCGGGTTCTAACAATGTAGGTGAGCGCATCTTATGCCATACAGACAACACAGATTAAAAATCACGCATGACAACTTATTCTACTATCGATATACTTATTATATTAATTATCTATATAGGTATATATATAACCTTTTGGTATGTAAAATTAAGAGAAGATCACCACTATATATTACAGTTACACACCCATATAAATTAGTAATATATAGTATAGTATATATATATTAGTATACTATATAAGAAATATATAACTATATATATCGGTTATATATATTAGTATATAATATATGCTAGTATATTATATATATATAAGTCAAGACTTGAAGGATGAGCTCCCACCCCGGCACCATACATACAGCTAGAACGATACAGCCAGCGACGCGTAACGTCTTCCTTCGCTAATTTATAGAAGTATATTTAATTATCATTACTAGTAGTAGTAGTAAACTTACTAATATCTATATATATTATATTATACTTTATAGTTTCATTTTTTGATATTATGTATATCATAGTACTATTCGGCCGCAATTTATTTTTGAGCTTATGAAGATAAATATAATAACATAAATATAGAGTAATTAAGATATATACTATATACTATATTATAACTAACAATAGTCGCATACACCCAGTTATAACTGAAGGCGCGATAATATACGTTCCTCTTATTCTGCGCTCAACTATTCATTCAAAACACATCATTTTAGTAACCTAAATATTTGTAATTATAACTCTAGTTGGTTTACTTATCGACTACCACAATTATAAAAAAATACACTCTATAGAATAAGCCAATAATGTATTTATACGGTCAATAACATTATTGTTTCGGTCAGAACTTGTAAGCCAATAGGACATATTAGGTTCCTATCATCTATACCTACTACTAGGACCTAGAACTAATAACTAGTTGGTTCATTTTTTGTAGCCCTTTGATCGGGTCTCTAAATAGTTATAGTATTAATCACTCTAGATAGTTTAAGACGGTCACTTTTTAGATGATATAATCTTGTTTACGTACTACACCTTATGTTCTAATAATAGATATAATATTATAAATTATAATAGTAATTATGCAAATAAATATATATAAACATAGGTTTAATATCTAATCTACTTTTGTATATATGAGCGTATAGCGATATATAGTAGTATTATATGTATATATAGCACTATGGAAGACCAGTTCCAGTGCTATCGGCTCCTGAGAAGAGTCATGAAGATACCGAAGGCACAAAAACTAAATATAATTGGCGCAATATGGTCTTTGAAAACTGATATATATTAGTATATATATATAATTTGTGTGGCGTTTCGGTAACATGAGTTTCATATAAGGTGGTTGGTTTACTTTGGATGTACAAATAGATGAAAGTCGCCAGATCCACTTTTTTTCTTCGATCTCCCAAGCCACGCTCGGGCCTTCGGTACCCGTACCACCACTCGCCTCCTCATTTAACTGCGCTTAAAAAACAACTTTATCTCAAAGTTCCTTGTTTTCCACATGACCAAATTCCATCCTCACTACAGATTTTCATTTAATTTCTTTGTTTATACCATTTCTTCACACCACTACCAAATCCTACTCTTTATTATGAGCCCGTCATTCCTCATTTTTCAATCAATTCTTCCTCACCCTAGCATTGTCCACCCTAAAGTTAGTTGTCATCTTGAATCACTATGTGAGCTATGAGAAATCAGGTTTTAACGCTTCTTTCTTCCTGCAGCATAGTCGTCATTCATACAGTAATTACAACAGACACAATATATGGTAATCACATGAAACATAGCCAGTTCATGTATAGACACCTTTGAGCTCTAAATGACTAAGGTTCCGACACTACACGTCACCAACGATATTTATCTGCTCCGCACTCTATCCTGGCCAATTCCATTTTTATCTCACCCCTAACATAATTTATAATACTCTCAGAAACTTGTTCCAAGACTAACGTCAAGATCTAAAAACTAATTCCACATGCGCGATACTTGTCCGCTCAACATCACAACCAATAGCCTTCTTCTTTCTTACAGTTTACTTATCACAAAACACTCCCTCTCTACCACTTTTAACACCCTGCGATATCTGGCATTTAATCATTTCACCAATCCTCAAAGACTCTTGCGACCGCCGGACGACCAGTCATCCAGCTGATATGACATGTGTTAAGTTATTATTGAAATCTTATTTAACACAAGATAATCAGTCCATCATTTTACCAAGTCTCCATTTACTTCTACAACTTTCCTACACTTTCAATTCTCTCATTCATAACGCACACTCGTCTATATCCAATCGATGTAATAGACACCAAGAGGACACATCTAACACAACCCTGCGCTCACTCTGCCGCCTATTTGGAATACCTAACATACATATCCACTATCTCTGAATACACCTATTTTATATCTTGACAGCTGAACAGCTGTTCATCTACTCTTCATTTAATTCTTTTAATTAACATCGGAGCCTTACCGTGCTTAACACTAACATATTCTCGTACACTAGCACATAGAGACTATCCTCATCATAACTCAGGCTCTATTCCTAACCCCTGTTGCAAAACCAGAAGACCTTTTAATACCAATCTTATTTTTCTTCTCCCTGCATATTTTCTCCACGATTTTGCTTTTGATGCGTGATATTGGGTGTCAGATAGATCTGCAAGCATGCCTAAGCACCTGTTCTCACCAATATCAGTACCTCGCATTTCGGCGACACTCTTTTTACCAAGCAATACACGCATGATATCTTTCCCTACACAACACTTCAAGATAAACTTATTCCCACTATATTTCTTTACAGTTCTCCTTTGTATATCTCCCTTACCTTTACTAATTAAAGGGTACCTATTACTTGCTCTCTCCTCCTCAATCCTCTCCGGAAAACGATATTCAAATCACTCATAAGCCTGTTGTGAGTACAATAATTCAAAGATCCAATCTAATCGGCATTCATGCTTTGCCTCCGTTCACGTTGAGTGATCATTCACATAAAAGGTTAATTTCGCAATCTCTATTCACCATTTTAACTTGATAATCAGCCCTGACAGATGTTCCGATATCTATCAACCTTTCTATACACTCATACCTTACCTCTTCTACAAACTAAAAGTGCCCTTACTTAAAATAAAACTCTCCCGATAATCCGATTCCTTCCTGTGCACAGATCAAACCACACACTCAGTCACTATCACCTTCTTTCCATTCACTGCCTTTTTTATAAAGATTTTCGATAAGTGTCTTTCCACACTTCCTTACCATCCATTTTCATCAGTTACAAAAACGACATCCATCCCTATTCATTATTCAGAGCAGGTTTTTATTTTATTTTGTCTAAATTTTTTATTTTCTCTTTTCGCGCTTCCTTCCAGAAGAGCTTCCTATTTCCTTGATTATGTTCCATGCTCCTCCTTCCCAAATGTCTTCATTATTATCTATTCGTTTTCTCTTTACGTATTGATTCTTTAGCATTTCTGTTTTTATTCCTCGTA
>JABUQX010049146.1:5000-21790 GCA_015478945.1 Trachelipus rathkii | reverse complement strand
GAAAATCTTTCAAAAACAAAAATCACATTTTCATTATGAATAAGGGCAGTTGCTGACTTGCTGTCACTAATTATGGAGATTGCAATGTCGTACATAATGGAAGAGTAAAGGAGAATAAAATTGAAGTCATTGATAAACTTATAACAAATTTGCTTTTTATTACAGATTTCAAAACATCTGAGTTTTTTTTTAAGAAAGTTTAATTAATATCTTGATCCATTCAAGCTCTTCTATAAAGCTTCAACAAATGTTTTAAAAATTTCTCTAGATTATATCAATCCATCGTAACTTTCCACCAACCTTGCTTCGCCCATTCATGTGAGTTTTGTCCAATTTGCGTCTGGAAAAAAAAATTTCCTACTTTCTTCTATTAAAATAGTATCTAAAAGAGTACCTAGTTGCATTCGCTGTGTCATAAAGTTTCTGTGTTGTACTTCACATAGATGTAAACAGAAGTGAACATATAACGCCGTTGGATATTTTCAACAACTTAAACACCTCTAAGGCTTTACTTCATTTGCTTCTGCACCATCATATTCTTGTCCAATCAGAAAGTCACTATTTGTTTCAGCATTCGTAGTATTACATCCGCTAGAGAATCTCCTTTAATGCTTCTAGAGCCACTTAACCTAGGGAATCTTCACTGTCAACAAATATGATTCCTAATTTCTATTAATATATAAACTTAGTTTGCTTTGATTAGTTATTATTTTAATTATTACTAATAATTAAAATTAAGCCTCAAACCATCAAAAAATTTTGATAGCTTAAAACATTATAAGAGAAATTTTCATGAAATATATATATATTGAAATTTATTCCTGAATATATAATAAATAATATAATTTATTCCCAAATATATAATAAATGGCTAGTGAGGTTAATCCCCCTCCCTCCATTTTAGCTGGAATTTTGCTAATTACCCGCATTCTCCGTCGGAAATTTTACCAACGCTACGTCCATGATACGTGAGTGTTGATGATGACTTAGATTGCGGGTGTAAATACATCTGTCGATATTTAAGCAAATATTTATGTAGATATGAACCGTAAACCCCCTCCCGCCTTTCCGTACATAAAAACTTATTTCAATTTGGTTATGGATACGAATATTTGGATCGAGTCTAATAATGACGGGGCAGATACGACGAATGTAAACTGGATAAAGAAGTATCATACTGCGGAAATACAAAACACAATGTCAGAGAAACTCGAAGCTGAGTCATATAGATGAAACAAAAAGTAACAGTTTCGGATCGTCATTCCCTTGGATCCACTTCATTCAAATTCGGGACAGAAGTCAGAAAGTTAGGCCTTATCTATACGAGCAAACGTCAGCCGAATAAGTTATTGAGTGCGTTTAAAGCGCTTATATAGATGGAACAATGTACTACTATTAGATCTATTGAAATGCCGTTTTCTCGGCTTCAGAAACGCAGCGTTTTTTAAGACCTCATTTAGAAGGGGTATTAAAAGATGGTATAACGTCTACCTAGCCAGCTATAGCCTTATTAATTTCAAAACTTTTTTTTATTTTTTTAGCTTCAACTACTCGCAAAATTGTGGAACTATTTGGAATGAAACTTGATTTTATGTATGTTTATCCAAATGATATTCGAAAAGTGACTTGAATCAATAGATCAAAGATCAATATATCATGGAATGGTGGAAGGTGGGGTGGGTGGTTTTATTTACTCATTTCTATTTATGTATGTAAAAACGTAAATTATTACGTTGGTAAACAATTGAAAAGTAAAAAAAAATTTTAACAAAACAAAGTTTTTAAAGAAATAAAACAAAAAAAAAATAACAAATAAATAATTTTAATAAAAAAAAAAAAAAAAAAAAATTTAAAAAATAAATTTTAACATATGATAAAAATAAAAATAAAGATAGAAAATAATATATTTAAAAAAAAAAAATTAAAAAAATAAAAATAAAATTATACAATTATTCAATAATTAAAATGTACAAATAAAAAAAATTTTTTTATAAAAAGTTAATAGTATATGGATGTTTCAACTTAGGAAAAAAAAATATATTAGTTAACTTTTTAATCAAAACAAGAACAATGAGATTTTTGTATAATATTTAAAATGTTATTCTTCACATTAGAAAAAAAAGGTTATCTTCGCAAGATGCGATGCATTGACTAATATGTCACAATTCTCCTCTAGACAGACAAGCGTATGTAACAGTAATGGATTCTTTGTATTCATTAAGATGATGTTTCATATGTCTGACACGCACCGGCTCAGCACCAGGTGCCACACTACCAACCTGAATCCTTCTCAGCCTCATCCTCCTTCCGTCGATTCTTCTATCCCTCTTCACTTTCTCCCCTTTCTTCTCTTCTTCCTTTCCTTCTTCTTCTTCGTTTTCTGTTTTCATTTCCATGCATTTCATTCTTCTTTTTTTCTAGGAAGGGACCCACCCGGCGGGGGGGGGTTCCCTGGACTCCCGAATCACAATCCATTACCGACCTTTGCCTCAACGCCAGCCTCCGAAATTTTCAGTCTTCTACCGATCATTTTTTAATTTTACGTGGCAGCCGTTCCTCCTCTTACGGGGTGACGCAGAGGACCGTAATCTCGTCTCCGACGAGATTACGCCATCATATAACTCACATTCAATTTCGCTCCGATACGTTAAGCCAAAATCGTTTTCAGGATGAATTTGACATTGGCGCTAAAGGGGCAGCACCCCCCTTAGGGACCTACGGTCACCAAAACTCTGTTCTGTGATCAGTTTTATCACACACATAAGCTTATATTCCCAAAGTTTTGAAGCAAATATCTCTAGTCCTTCATATCGAAATAGGTTTGGTTCGGAGGTGGTCCCCATACATACAGCGATAATCGTGAATCGGAATTATTGCTAGATATAATTTCTTTTCACGATTACATTTTCTGATGTGTATAAACCACCAGAGCACGTAAGAGAAAGACGATTTAACATTCGATAGTTAAGGAGAATCGATCACGAATAAATCGAGAGCACCGTCTCAAAATAATGATTAATCGGATCATTTAAAACCGCTCTAAGGAACCCAATACCACACACTCTTGGAGGCTCCGCCCCCCTGAACATTGGATTAAAATCTTTGAGTTCCGGGCTCAAAACCTTCGAGCGAAAAGTCGGTCGTAATCTCAGACCTTAAATCTCGGTCTCACCGACCTTAAAAAACCCTAACTTTGACACGCAAGCTTGAAAAAACCCGAATGTGTGCAAAATGGGTTGCTTTGGGCAACATTTGGGCAACAGTTTCCGGTTCTGCAAATATCCGGGCAGTCAGTTTGGGCCGGTCCAGGGGTTACTACTGTAAATACTCACTATATATATATATATATATTATATAATATTAGGTTAAGTTATATATAATATGTGTAGTTACATATAGAATATATATTAGATATAGCGCTAGTATATATATATAGTATATTATAAATATAATTATATATATGATATATGAGTATATATATTTATATATATTATATATAAGTTAAACAATGTTATATATATATATTATATATAGAATATAATATATATATAGTAGTTTTTTATATTATTTTAACTTTATATATATATATCTTTATTAATTATATATAACATATTATTATAAAATATATATATATATAATGAACCTATTAAAATATCATTATAATACTAATATATATACTATTATTATTTTATATATACATATATCTTTATATACTATAACTATTACGCTATATATTTCAACTTAGTTAGATTGTAAATTTTATTTCAGAGTCATTTCTCAGCTATATTCTACGTTTTCTTTCTTTACAGCGATTTAAACATTTAACGATTTCATGAAAACTTGACTCTCCTTTCTGAATTATTGCGTAAGACCCTCCACTAGATCGCACATATAGGTATGTTATGGAGGAAGGAAATAAGGTCTTTAGCTATTATATATATTACATATATATAACTATATATATAATATATTAGCGATATGTAATAATATTATTATATATATATATTTATAATATATTATATAATATATAATAGTATATATAATATATATATAAAATAATATTAGTCTATATATACTATATACATATACTATATAATAAATGCATATATAATTATATATATATAATATATATATAAATTATATTATAATATTAATATATATAATATATATATATATATATGAGGTATATATATATATATATATAGTAATATACAACAGTTAGTATATAGTATTTATATATAATATATATATATATATATATTAATATATAGTATATATATACTATAGTTATAAATATTATATATATTATATATATATATATATACTATTATATATTATACTATATATATAATATATTATATATGTATATAATAATATGTATATATGTATTATACTATATATATATATATTAATTCTAATATATATATTACATTATATATACTATTAATATATTATATATATATATAAATATATATATCATATATATATATAATAATATATTCGTATCTCTCTCTCTCTCTCTCGTCCATCTCTCTCTCTCTCTCTCTCTCTCTCTCTTCCTCTTCTCGCTCTCTCTCTCTCTCTCTCTCTCTCTCTCGTCTTAAATATTTCTTTCAGCCTGTAAGATCATCATTGAAACAGCTAATTTCAAGGCTGCCATTTATCTTAGTGCAACAAAGCAAGCTACTTAAATTTTTAAATGCTTAAAGAATAATAAAACAATCGCCAATAAAGCATAATACGAGAAGTGTTCTACATTGTCATAAATACATATAACATAACATTTAGTAGCATATTAGGGCAAGAGGGTTGTATTTTCTTTAATTTTATTGTATTTTAAATTTGTAAATCTGTAAAATCTTTATATTATTAGATATTATAGATCATCCGTTTAACATATAATATATCTATAATTTATAAATATATCTAACTATACAGGAAATATAAAAATAATAATAACTAATAGAATATAAAAAAATTATATATATAAAATAAAGTGTTTACAATTAAATTAAATAATATAAAATATATAAAGGGATAAATAAAAAATCATTACAATTGATATATGATATTATATATATTATGATATTATCTATCATATATATATAATATATATAAATGGAGTTCTCCTATAACGAGGTAGTCTTTATTCAGAGCTGTTCTTTATAGTTGTAGGTAATTTCCCTTATGACTATACAGTGACACCCAATGTGAGAGTTCGCCTTCTTTTATTCTTGCTTTCATTAATACACACCTCCTCTTCCATGTGCACCTAAACAACCTTACAGACCAATAACTCCCTATACACCTCTATGTGTGGGGAGAAGAATGCCCACAAGCAGTCTATAATTCACCAAACTTCGTACTCCGTACCACTGATGACGGTCTGAAAATATTCTTTTCACTGCTCGATGAACTGAAAATTTTCATGGAAATGAAAGGGAAAAAATATACCTGAATTAAATAATAACGAATGGATTCAGGATTTATCTTTTATGGTTGACATGACTAGTCATTTGATTGAGCTGAACAAAAAATTGCAAGAATCCGCAAAGTTAATAAGAGAATTTTCAGAATCGATCGAAGCATTTGAAATTAAACTAGATTTTTGGGCCAGTCAAGAAAGCTTATCCATTTTAACCTCACTTAAAAGATGCTTCCCAAAATCATGAAAATCTTTGCAGCTTTTGAAAATTCAGTGATGCGATAATATAAGTTTCTGCGTTAAAAAGACGTTAATAATTAAGATTCACCGAGTTTATGAGCATGATCACAACAACAAAATATCAATTGTTTATTCTAAATCCTTTTTCTACTAACTTGGACATCATTAACATTTACAAGTTATTCAAATATTTTTATAAACCTATGCATGAAACACATGCATTTTAGCAAAAGGGTAGTACAAAAAGTTAAAATAGATAGTATATAAGCACCTCTAGTTACTGAATAGATGCTGTGATTTAACACCGAGGTGTGACTGTCACAGGAGTCACGACCATAGCCCCGCTTCCGTTGGCAACAAACGTTAGGAGGCGACGGTCGTACGTCATTGTGGTCAATCGGCGCGGGTATACGAAGTCCTGAGTTCAGGTGATCCTCTGACGAGGGTAGAAATTACCTTAAGAAGTATCCCCTCCTTGGAATCAGGAAGGTTCGTATTTCCAAGAACTTTGATAAAAAAAAAAAAAAAAAAAAAAAAAAATTCAGTTCTCGATTTCAGAACGACGCGAAAAATTTACGTAAGGAGCCTCTATTTCGCACTTCCGAGCGAGTAAAGACTATACCTATTGTTGACAATCGGGACCCCGTAGCAAGCAAACGAACTTTGACACCTCATTGGGTCTAAGGTATCTCGTCTTTTTAACGAACTCATTATAATCCCTATAAATCAGGTTTCACTTGTGGCCTTATTTAGATTGTCTCTCTAGGCATAAGGGAACCTGCCAAACTCTGGAACATTTGTCTCGATTTCTGGACACACATCTGATCTCCATCATGGTAATAATCAAAAGGGAGGAATTTTCTTCCTTTTTCAATTCCACTCATGCCTCATCTCGATTCCGCGACACTTGCCGTGAGGGTTATCATATTTTTTAAATTCGAATGTATCATGTGTAGGAACAGTACCTTAGGGCTATTTTTAATTGATTAAGAAGACCCCGTCTGGTTTTGGGCAAGTGTTATTTCTCACTGGCGGTTAGGGCCCAAATATGCGCATTCGCTTCGGGCTTTTCCTAGACTATAACTATAATATATAATATATATATATTTATACATATATATATTATACTTCAGATAACAGATAAGTCCTATCATTCTATACTAGTAGTATTAAATGTCCATAGGAATAGTATCATATAATATATATAGTTATATTAGAAGAATCAAATTTAAGGATAAGACCATAATACTACAATTTTCCTACAAATAAGTTGTTCCACCTTACAATTAACTTTATTATTTTAGCAAATATATTATACATGAAACAAACAACCCATCCCCACACGACTTCCCTTTTTTTACTTGTATGCCATGCCGCAGATTTAAACACAAGAAGAGAAAAGCCCCCAATGTATCCGATTAAAGAGGGAAGGGTGGAATCGGAAGAAGAGTCGGAAGCCGCCCCATATGGGAGAACAGTACTCCATGTGCATAGGGTTGCGAGTATTTATAGACCCTTGGAGATTGATAGATGTAATATCTTTGAGAGTAGAGAGGAGAGAGATGAGAGATGAGAGAGGGAGAGTGAGAGAGAGAGAAGAGAGAGAGAGGAGCAGATTAGAGATGTAGGATAACTGGAAGGGGAGTTGCATGAATCCGTGATTTTTGTGTCTTATGTTAAAAAAAATCTATTTTAAAAATATTGAATACGCAATAAAATACTATATGATTGAGCTTTCTGGTAAAAGTCAGACAAAAAAATCTAGGATCAGCAAAATATTTTTATATATTAAGGCTAATAAAGTACGGTTATCATAATCTATATATACTATAACAGCTTATTATTATATCATTATTATAGAATATTAGTATTAATATATATATATAATAATATAGAGAGAGACGAAATATATAAAGTTAGTACTCAATATTATATATATAAATATATATATATATATATTATATATATAATATATATATAAATATCAGGGCGTTTTCCTCCTAGGTGATAGTGTGCGCCGACCACCTTATAAAAAGCAATTAGTTTGTTTTTAATTACACTTTAGATATAAGGAAATATCTTTTCAAAATGAAGATAGTTTAGTACACAATTATTCATTAAAATATTAAAAAATAATAGTGCTCTTAAACTTCCAATAGCTTTATTTTATACAGTAGCTACCGTATCAGAAAGGAAGCTTTTCATGTGCGCCTAAAATTTGGAATTCCCTCATATTCCGTTCGTTCATGTCTTATTCACGCTCCGCTCTCTTCGGTTCTTCGTTTTTTTCTTATAATTAAGCTTTTGAACATACATTTACAATAGGACAACCTGATACTAATAATACTGCATTTGTGCGCTAATAATTGTCGCACTATGGAGGATTTGCCTACCCAGAGACTTTTATTTTTAATTATTATATTTAATTGCTAGGTTCCTAATAATAAAAATATTACTTAATATACTATTATCATATTATATTATAATTATATATAATAATATATCATATAATTTATATCACATATTATATATATATAATTATATATATAATTATATATATATTATTAGATGTATTTATATATAGTTATTATATTGAATTATTATATTATATATTATATAGTATATTATAGAATATTATATATCGATATGATTATAAAGTATATTATATTATAATATATTATGATTATATATTTAATATATATATACTATTATATATATATATATATATATCGTCGTGTCAATTATATAAATATATATGCTATATATATAATATATATATATCTAGTACATATACTATATAATATAAATTAGTAGAATAATAGTATATGAATTTTGAACATATAATATATATATATAACTATAATATAATTATATTATCTCTCTGTAGATTCTGTGGGAAATGAATCTATATATTTATATATATATATATTATATTATATATAATAATATATAATATATTATGTATAATATATTTAATATTTATTATATACTATATAATATAATATATTACATTCATCGATGAAACTTCAAAGAATTATATATAATTATATATAATATATACTAATATATATATATATTAATAATATATTTAAATATATATTATAGATTGATTTTTTTCTAATAATCAGAAACCCACTGATACTTATATAATATATATATATATATATTATTATATATATAAATATGTGCAAATATATATGTTATATATTAAGCTAATAAAGTACTATATAATATATTATTATAATATAATGATTATATACAGTATATATAATATATAGTATATATATATACTATATATATATATATATTATTAGAATATATATACTATATAGTTATCAATATAAATATATTTATATATATAAGGTTCGAAGAGTCACCAATACTTGCTAATTATACAATATGCATTCTGCATGGTCTTCACGGGTTAAAAGGACAAAGTTATTTATGGAACAATCGCAAAACAATAATTGCGAAGAGATTATCAGTAAGAGTAGAAGTAAAATTTCACACTTGAAGAGGACCAGCATCATAATCCCTTTTGGAATGCGAGCTATCACTGACAAATTGATGGAATGAAGCTATGATTTTCGACCTTATTGCAGGATGTTACATGGGAATGAACCTGAGAAAGAGCACCATACTAGATCCAAAGTTTAACATTTTATCTAGCTCAGATCGATTTATATGGTAATATTACTGAATAATTATTTTTGTATTTTCTAATTTTTAATTTAACAGTAAAAAGTTTTACCGATTACCGATTTAAATCTTAGCTTTTCATTTAAGTCTCAATAGCCATGTTTTGATCGAAAAAGTATGTTTTCTTAGAAGCAGACATATAATTTGTAATCTGGGTCGACAAATGGTTCAGGAAAGTTGCACTGAATCCTATATGAGAAAAATAATCTTCCATTTTGTTTGCTACTGAAATTTAAAATTTGAAACTGATATTGAGTTATTTACAACAGATCATAATGAATTACATAAAATGATAGTGGAAGAATACCGAGCTGGCAAAATAGTAGGATAAAATTTGATGCTTGAGGAAAAACAAAGTAATATTCATTTGCATATATCACCACATCACAAACTCCATCCTGGAATAAGTTGATGAATAAACTTACCTTGGAAAACTTATATCTTTAAACTTTAAATAGACAAATAAAACCCAAATATAATTGAAAATATTGTAGCTTGGTTTAACATTTTATTAATTACTCGTATAAAAAATAATAGTTTTTTATGAAAGAGAAAACAAATAAAATAGAGATGGATAGGTAAATAGTTATTAAATATACTTATATATATATATTATATATATATATTATATACTATATTTATATATATAAATATATACATTTACATATACATATACATATACTTACATATACATATACTATATACACAGATACATATACATATACATATACATAACATATAACATATACAGATATAGATATAATAATGTAAGATCCAAGAAATATATAGATATATATCTATATATTATTATATAGTAACTTAATATATATATATATATAATATATATAATATATATTTGTTAAAAATATTACTTTAAACGCAATATGAAATTTCAATCGGATGCCAAATTCTATAAAAATAGCAAATTTTTATAAATATTTAGACAAAAACGTACCGTTACAATCATTTAATAATTATATAAATAATAATATAGAAGTTAATGATTAAACAATTATCCTCATCTTTGGAGCTGGTTATGCTACTTCCCATGTTGCAACCTTTAAAATGGTCTCTGGACGGAGATTCCATAGGGCGAAATGACCCTGAATTCGTATCGATTCTCGTGACTGTATCGAAAAGAATAAAAAGTTAAATATGCGAAATTAGCGGCGAATAATGCACTCCTGGAGCAAAGAAAACGAAGAATTACTCACCATTATTTAAAGAATGATGCTTGTTGATCGAAGCATGAAGCATCCTTTGGTGTTGAAAGATTTTGTCTCTCATCGGGGATGGAGGCGAGTAACCTCCCTTCCTCCGCTCTTGGAGTACAGTAAGTTGTTGTTTCCGAAAGTCGCTTATTGGCATCTTACCTGTCCAATCCATATCTCTAGAGATGGAAGCTACTTCTACTTATGGCGATATTTACCTTAAACCATAAATAGACAGTATTAGACAGTGAATAATTAATTAGGAAGCCATAGGATTTGTACTAAGTTTAACCATGTCGTATAAAGGCTTAATACAAATTTTAACCTAGGTATTTTAATTCGAATAGACAGGGAACAAATAGGTTCCTAAATGTCTGAAATGAAAGCATTCGTCTAAGCTATTAATTTTTTGGGTAGAACAAAGATGCTCTTAAAATGACTCGAACGTATTTGATTTAAACTATTGTGATTTTTGGTAGAACTGACATGTTCTTAAAATGACCCGAATACTTTCTAGAATTTGTCAATTAAGTACGCACTTCTAATATTTTTTAAAATAAAGAAAATGACTTATATAACCATTCTAATTAGATTGATAGCATCGATCAATAGGTAATTGAAGCCCGAAATTTCAAGTAAGAAAGCACTAATAAAAATTAGACGAAATTGAAGCCCCATCGAATGCATCATGTAATTTGTCACTTAAGACGCTTCCAATATGATATTCTTATTGAAATTAGACTTGTAATTTACCTTTGTATTAAACTCACACACAATACTTACAAATCTGGAGCAATTTATGAAACAAACTATGCATCCACCGATGATACTGATAGATCCTTAAAACTTGCATATCTTGAAAAGCTCAATAAAATACTTATGTTTCGTTAATGCTAATGAAGGGGAGACTTCTTCAACATCAAATAATTGCTGTCATTAGATATAAAACGTAATATTCTGTAAAGAAGATTATAATACTTAACAAATAAGCCTTATTGAATAGATAGATATTCTTAAACTGCAGATACAAATTTTCACGCGCTCTATCCTATCCTTATATCGGATTGATTATTTTTAGTTTGAATATGGAGCACATACATCTTAGCACAACTTTAAGTGCAAGCATGAAATTCACTAAGTCGAAAAGCCTTTATAAAAACTCATCGTTCAGCTTAAAATGTAAAACTGGTCGTACCAATTTCAAGTATAACTGAATAGCATTTTAGAACGTTTCTTAAAATGATCCTTTGAAAAAAGAGTATAAAACCCTCTCCCCCATTTTGACATATATTTGAAAGATATATTAAAATTACACTTATAAACAACCGGATGGGTGCACTCCCTCCATTATGGACGGGAGTCATTCAAACAACATTAAACGGGAAAAGGTTTACTTAATCACTTAAATGAATGATCGAGAAACTAAGTCTGATGTGTACAAATAAAAATAATTTAAATCATAAAAATACTCATCAGTTTCTGCTTTGATTGACACCTTCCCGTAGGTGATCCGATCATACGTCACAAATAGATGAAACACTTCTTTTGAATGAAGAAATTCCGAAGAAAAAGCTGAAAATGAGACCCTTTCATTTGTTGAAAGACTCCGTATGTAACAGCAAATCCAACATTCAATGAAATAGATGACAAAACAAATCCTTGAAAAATTCGAAAATGTTAAATTTGAAACGAAAATAAACAATGAAAAATTTGAAATAAAAATTCTAATGTGAAAAGAGCATTCAAATCTTTCAAAATGTTAAAACTGAAAACACAGCTTTCAATTTGTTAAAATTGAAAGAACTGAAATCTTCAAAAATGTTAAGATCGAAAGCAGCAACTTGATATTTTAGTTTGAAATGAGCACTACATCGTTAGACAAGATTTAAGTGCTAAGCGATAGAAACTTCGACTAAGTCGAAAGAGCCTTTTATAAAAACTCGATCGTTCGAGGCTTAAAAAGTATACTGGTCAAACAAGTTTCAAGTAGTAAAACCTGATACTTTTAAGAAGCTTCTTAATGATGCCTATTAAAAGGAGTTAACCCCTCCCCATTTTTACATATATTTGAAACGATATATTAGAAATTACAGTTTTTAAAATATATATATATATTTTTTCTCGCATTTTTTCACAATATTATAAGCGAATAGGAAATTAAGTTAACGGTACAGTTAGATATATATTAATATATATATCATATATAATATATGTATATAATATTATATATACAATAAATTATATTATATACTATATAATATATATATAATATAATATATATATATATATATAATATAATATTAAAATTATATACTATATATAGATATAGTATATATATAATATATATTATATATATATAAAGTAGCGCTCTCTTTCGTTTTTCAGTCCTTATAATTTGTAAAAAAAAATGCAAGCAGACATGACTGTAAACATGCCACACTACTTTCTTATTGAGTTATCAATTTACTTAGTTTTTCTTCTCAATTCTTCTAAATATTTTCTTTTTAAAATACTTGTTCTTTCTATTTTTAATGTAAATGGAAGCAATTATATTCTTGATTTGTTTTAAAAAATACAAAAACAGAATTAGATGCAGAAATATTATGGCAAAAAGGTTTACATTATTCATTAACTTTTAAAACAACTACCAAAATACATCATAATAAATAGGAAAAATTAACGATACTTAAAATCGATACTCGATATTTTATGCCTATACTATTTTCTTATTTGTATTTCTTTTCGGGGAATTTATGCATCTGTTTTTGTGTGTGTGAGTGGTTGTTGTGTTCTTGGTGTGTGTGTTTTTGTAAATGTAGGTGTGTTTGTGTGTACTTATGTGAGGGGGAGTTCTGTACTTTTAATAAACTTTTTTCTAATTTGCTCACCTTGACATTTGTTAATTTTCAATAAATCGATCGTTAATGTTATATATTATATATATATTATATATATATATAATATATATATATATATATATCATATATATATACTTATATATAATTACTATAATATATATATATATATATTATAATATATATATAAATATATATATTAATTATTATATATATTATAATATATTTAAATATATATAATAATATATATATATATAATATATATATATATATATATTATATTAATAATATATATATATAATATATATATATATAGTATATATTATTTTTTAAATAATATATATAATAACTAATTAATTATAAATTATAATAATATATTATCTATATATTATATAATATATATAAGTAATTAATACATATATATATATATATACTTATATATATATATACAATATATATATCATATATATATATTATATATAGTATATATATTATAATATATTTATAATATTATATATATATATAATAATAATTAATATTATAATATATAATATATATATATAATTATATATAATATATTATATATCTAATATAATAATAATAATATTATATACTATATATATAACAATTTAAAATAATTTGTTGAATTTAAACATTAAATTTTTTTATATATATTATTATATGTATATTATTATTATTATTATTATTATATATTATTATTCATTATTATATTATATTTTATATTAATTATTATTTATTATTATTATTTATTATGGAAATTATGATTATAATTGTTATTGTGTATTTATTTATTGATATTGAATTATCAATGGGTGTTATTACTTATCTATATATATTATTATATTATAATATATCTTATTATTAGATCTATTATTATATGTATTATATATATTATTATCTATTATTCTTAATTATATTATTATTATTATATATATATTATATTATTATTATTAATTATTATTATTATATATTTTATTATTATTATATTATTATTATTATTATATGATTATTATTACTATATTAGTATTATATTATTATTATTATTATATTATTATTATTATTAATTATATCCTTAATATTATGTTAATCATTATTATTATTTGATTATTTAATAAAGTAAGCCAAAAGTAGTTCTATTAATTATTATATTATATATTATCTATTATTCATTATTATGTATTATTTATTATTATATTATTATTCATTTATTATTATATTATCATTATCAGTCTTATATTATAGTATTGAATATATTATTATTATTATATTATATTATTATTATGATTATTATTATTCATTATTATATTATTTATTATTATTCATTATTCTATTTTCAGATTATTCTTTATTATTTTAAACTTTTTATAATTCATTCACTTTTTATTATTATCTTATTATGCTTATTTTATTATTATTATTTTATTTATATATTATTTATTATTATTATTATTATTATTTTATTATATTTATTTTTCTCATATTATTAAGTACTAATTTTTACTGGTTTTTGAATTGGTATATATATTATTATATTATTATTTTATTATTTATTATTATTAATTATTATTATTATTATTAATATATTTATTATTTATTAATTAATTATTCTTATTCTAAAATATGCAAAGCAATCTCCACATAAACAAAATAAATCTTGAAAACACAACTCTAACTTTCCCTTTTTTTAATGTTCCTAGTTCATTATTTATATTATTATTATTATTTTTATTATAAGTAGATTATTATGATTTTTAATTATTATTTTATTATTAATTATTATATTATTATTATTATTGAATTATTATTATATTATTATAATTATTTATAATTATAATTATAATATATTTATTATATATTATTTTATTATTATTAGTTATTATTAATATTATAGATATTATTATTGAATTATTATTACTTTTTTTATTATTATTATTAATTATTATTATATTATTAAGCAATATACATCACCGTAAATCCATGAAGAGCAAACTAATATTTTGAGTTGATTGCTTATATATTATTATATTATTATTATTATCTATTATCATTATCATATTATTATCATTCATATTATTATTCCTTATTATAATTTCATATTATATTATTATTAATTCATTTTTTATTAATTATAATTATCTATTAATAATATTATTCCATTATATTTTATCTCAATTATTATCCATCAATTAACCATATGATACTTTTCCTTCGTACGTGCAGATGAAATAATCTAAATTTTTCAAAGAAATATTAGAACTTTATGTTGTAAATATATATACTTAGCAGAAAAATACAATACACGTTTGACGAAAATATTCTAAAATCTGAAAATAATTGAAAAATAAGAGCTAACATATAACACCTCAACGTCCTTAATAATAATTTCAGCAACTGATGTTTACGTAGATACTATATGTGAAATGAGTAAAATTTAATTAGCTTCTGGCGTACAACTTTACTTAAAGCAAAAATATTTAAAATTTTGAATTCACTAAACATATCATATAATTTTGTATTTTAATGCTTAGAAGAAGTATTTATCAATTTGTATACAAGGGGACTTCCCCCACTTACCCATCGACCCGTGAGCGATTGGAAAATATTAAAATACATCAAACAAAAACAATTATTTTTTGTTCTCGTAGAATACTCTATTTACATTCTTCTAGCATCCAACTAAGAATGTCTCATTTAAAAAAAAATTATCCAACTCCACCTAACTGCTCGACAGGAATCCACTACTGAGAATCATGTCTGGTGGATCTTATATAGCCTTTATGTTGCCACTCTGCTTCTACCGATTGCCTCAAAGTCCCATTATCTTTGTCTCCCCATATTTTTATACTGAAAGTCACAAGAAAACGGACCTTATAAAAGAAAAAGAATCCTTATTTTACTGTATTTTTAATATTTTAATTATTTTTAATTTTTTTTATTTTATTCCATTTATTTTTTTTTACAAATTCATTTGAATTTTATCCAACATCAAACAAATTTATCTGTTTCCCCTCGTTTATTAAGCTGCTTAGACTTCATCGTTTTTCCTTTACAATATTAAAGATTTTTACCCTCTCTCAATCTTTCATGAAATTTAAAAATATTTAATTAAAAAGTTTTTTTATTCTAAAGTTACTCTTTTTTTAAGGATTAAAGAAAACGTAATTAATAGACTAATCAAAGAAAACGGGTTCAATTATTTAATAATGAAAAGAGTTTTTCTTTCTTCAATCGAGACAAAATTCTTAAAATTTTAAGTAGATTGTAGATTAAATTTATTTAAATCAAAAAACTTTTCCTTATTTTCATTCTAATTTTTATATTTCTCTTTTATTTTTGTCT
>JABUQX010049145.1:92500-113507 GCA_015478945.1 Trachelipus rathkii | reverse complement strand
TCTCTTCTCTCTTCTTCAATCTCTCCTCTTCTCCTTCTCTCTCTCTCTCTCTCTCTCTCCTCTCCTCTCTCTCTTCTCTCTCTCTCTCTATCTCTCTTCTCTCTCTCTCTCTCTCTCTCTCTCTCTCTCTCTCTCTGCAATACCTCCATAACTGTCTGCCTACCTCTCTCTCAACCTCCCACAGCTCATAACCTCCTCCAAGCCGATACCCTCTACCTACTGAAATACTCAATCAAAATATGTATATTATACTCACTATCAATTCTACAAAAATATTTTATATATCATATATAACATTAGCTACCATATATACTACTACATACTATACATATTCACCTATATAACTATATTTAATGAATAATATAATAAATTGTTTGTGTTTGCATTAAGTATTGGTTTAAGATATTATAGATCTTAAATTATTCTCTGACCCATACAATCGAGAGTGAAAAGAAAATCGAAAATTAATTGCTTTGTTTACTCTCCTAGTCTCTATCGAGCAACTAAAATGTTCCATTTGTTCTCAGGCCTGAAGTGGTAAAACTGAAGTTCGGTCTCTCAGAGAAATTAGACACAGCCCGCAGCACCTATCACACCGCGCTAGAAGAAAGATGCAACAGAATGCTAGCAGGGTTTAGGCGGTGGCATTTTAAAAATGGTCCTCGCGGACTAAAACACTACTTTAAATATACTCACTCACTAATACATATATATTATAGTCTATACTACTACTAGATATATATATACTCACCTATATAACATAATATAACGCAACCCCCCTAATAAAACTCATATAGTAATATAATACCTACTATATCACTATAAATCACTATATACTAGTATATACCCTTATATATAATATAAATACTATAATATTAGGTATATATATATAATACTAATATATATTATTTCTTTATATATTATTAATTATAAACATCATATATATATAAAAGATATATATATATATATATATATATATATATAATAAAAAAATATATAGTCTTAAAGCTTATTAAATATAAGAGTTCGGTGGCGTGAGTGGGCTGACGCTGGTGGCCTAGCTCTAATAGGGTCGTGAGTTCGGTCCTCGTCAAACGGATGGACTCCTATAGGCAGCCAGGGACGACACGAAAAATTCTCGTTTGTAAGGAGATTTTCTGTAATTCATTACAGTTACGGACCATAAGATGTGTTTAATACCACTAATCTCAATACCCTCACCTCACTAATCCATAGCCAACACATACAACGGTAAAACCTTTAATATTACACATTCAGACACCTACATTCCTATTAGCCTCACGCACAATAGGTCTGTGAGTCCAGAGCCTAGCCATGTGCCCACCGATGGCTGGGATATCTTGACTTTGTTCAGACTGAGGCTGGGGTTCACTATCACCCTTGATAACTGTGCACCTTCCTCCACTTTGTATAGGGCGCCACGTGAGTTCGGGAAAAAACATAAAAGCAACCTTTCCCCGATTGTCGTGGTAAAATTAACTATTAATATATATATATATATATATAAATATATATAATATATTATATATATTATATATATATATATATACTATATATATATATATATATATATATATATATATATATATGTTATATATATATACTAATTAATATATATTATATATATATATATATTATATATATATATATATATATTATTCTCCGGCTGCTCCACTTTCTCAAGAAACAAATTACACTGTTGGACCCTCCCTTCACGCAGCGGTGACTGACAACGAAACCGCTGACAGAGAGGCCAAAGTGACCTCTTTCCGTATCTGTTCTAGGTACCCCCCGGATGTCATTCGACAGTGTCCACTTCCATCAACTGATAATTATCCTGCTCTCCGACAAGGCTTCCCGGCAGGAGTGCTGGGTGAGTGATCAGCGAGGGGTGAAACTTAGAAGTATAAGGCCGAACATTGGTGTGCGGTCTTTCTCTCATGGACGAAATTGCTTGTAGGAGGTGATCCTCCTCGCACGCCCTCGCATAGGCTACAAAAAATATCACGCACAGTCACTACATGTCACGGGATCTTCCCCCCCCCCTCGTCTCAAAATTTTACCGTCGCCACACTCCGAAATCCGTTTACCACATCTTCATTGATTGTTCTCAACTGAACTCCATCCACAGTCGCCATTTTCCTACAGTATGACCCATAGCACGTTCTAAAAGGCTATCACGTGTCTTGTCTGAATCGTCCGTCCCACTTCAATAGTAGCTAAATATTTATTTTCCTTCAAGAACTAAATATTCTTCTGAAGGATATTTAATTTTTTTTTTTTTACATAGCTATATTAATAGAATTATGCTAGGACTTACCTTTTTTTTGCTGACATATACTAATAGAATTTGGTTAGGATTCACCCATATGGTTTTATTTCCAACCTATCGTGGCCGCTTCTGTGTGGGCCGAGGTGGGTCGTACGACCACACACTCATATCACACGTAGTAGGTCAGACGGTCACAAATGAAAAAGGAGAGCGCCAAAGACGCCGGGGCCGTGGTGGATAGTGCTATGCGGTGGGTATGCGACTAAGACACAGCAAAACTGCGATTAACATAAAGTTCAACTGTATCAAGTTGAAAATATCATATTAAATATATATAATAAAGAGTATATACTAAAATAATATTATATAATATATAATATATAATATAATATTTATATATATACAGTATATAAAGTATAAATATAATATAATATGATATATTAGATTAGGATATATAATATATAATATTATATATATAAATATATATATATATATATATATATATATATATATATATATATATATATATATATATATATATACACACACACACCGTGTATAAATAAACTATAATCGGCCGATAAATCAAGGTAGTTAATCAATAATAAGTAGCCAACTGATTTATTTGCTTCTCAGTACTTCCCCAATTGGTGACGTCATAATTTATATTCAAATCATAATTTATAATTTATTTTCAAAATTTAAAGGCTGTAGTGTCAAAGTTAAAAAACTGAAATAAATTATATTAATTATAAATAATAATTATATTTGAAAATACTTTGGAAATAAGTGTCAAAATTATCAGTTGCGGATTTTAGCGGTATAATTTTTTGCTGTAGGCATTGAAATCAAATACTAATTTTATTTTTAATCTTTATATCCCTATTGTAAAGTTATTCATAAAATAGAATAATGGGCTAAAAGGTCATTTAAAGGTCACTTAATTTCACAAGTTCTTCAATGATGATGTAAAATATATTCAGGTTAGATAAAACTTAAAAAAATGTTTAATATATTAAATTTAAATAATACTGTTGGGAAAGAGTAAATAGAAATTATTGGAAAAATTTAAATCAATTAACCATATCACTTATTTTGAGCTCCACCAATAGCTTATAAGGTGATATCGAATCAAATGGATGAGAAAAATGAAATATTTGCACGTGTAATAAATTTTGATCTATTTTTAGATATTAATAATTTTTAAATAAAGATTTAGAAGTGTGCATCCTCTTTAAAGGAGTTCAATCCTGTTCTGAGTGGGTGTTTTGAACTAGGAAGATTCTTTTTTTTATTATAAAACTTCTAAAAAATTAAAGCATTAGTATTAAGAGATTTAAAGATCGAGTTTAATGTTCAGAAGAGAAAGCTTTAATTAAATTCCATTTCTGGAAATTGAAAGTTAAGTTTTGAGATTTATTTTTCTTATTTAAACGGATTTAGATATTCATCCATATTTACTACGTGCATTTGAAATAAAGGAATCATTACTCCTAAGTTTGTCTCTGAAGTAAACCATGAACTTGTAATATCAAAACATGATATGCTTATTTATGTATGTGCCTAGGTATAAAAGAAGTTAGCATTTTCGGACAGATTACTCGGTTAACTCATGCAAAATAAATTGGAATAAGGAAGACAATAGAGACTATCTTCTTAGCTGGTTAAACAGCGTGAAAGTTCCGGAGGAAGATTTAAATTTCTGAAATCTTTTGAGTAGAGATGTTACCTTCTTCGAAGATCGAAAGAATGGCGTTTTTTTCACCGCCAAGCATGGAAGAGGACACAAACCAAACGCATATGTTAAAAAAAACTAATAAAAAAATGATTTTGTATTTTGACCTAGACCACATATTAATGAACTCAATTTCCAGCTCGGTTTATATAAAAAAAAATCATGAACTAATTTTATACGTACTGTATATCTCAACTTGTGCTTAAGTAAATTTTTTAAAATTTTAACCATTTGATTAAATTAAATCGAAAAAACGTTTACTGTTAAATAGTTAACTGTGTAATACTTCGAACATGACTCCTCCCTCGCCCCTTCCCTTCCCTTCACCAGGTAAAGAAAGCATTGTGAACCTGTATGGATCCCAAGTCATTCGTCCTGTTTACACACACATTTATTTGTCATTGTTGATTGAAGCGCTTTAATTAATTAATAGCAGATCGTTTTGTGGTAAATAATTAATTATTATTATTATTATTATTATTATTATTATTATTATTATTATTATTATTATTATTATTATATTATTATTTATTATTATTATTATTATTATTATTATTATATATAATATATCACTCCACTTATCTTCTCCATTCTCTCCTCCTCATTAATACAAAAGAAGAATCCATGTTGTACCAAGGTCCAATGATAGATATAATGCTGGTTATGATTTTTTTCCCCATCCTAATCTAGTACTGTAATGCTTTGACTTGTAAGGGTGATTTATCAGAGAATGAAAACCCTCGTTCTTACACAGATAAAATTGACAGCCTCGATCCATGTCCAAGATGGGCCTCTTTAAAAGGAAGAAATAAAATGCCTTTCAGATAATAGTAGATTGATGGACACTCGTGTGCTTGAAGGAGAAGAAGACAGTCAAGAACACAGACACTGAGGAAAAAACATAGAACGGCGTGACCGGGAAGGCATTCAGTAAGCCCATGGATGTGGAATAGAAGTGTTGAGGGAAAAGAGAACAAAGCAGTAGATGATGGATGGGTGTTGAGGGAATGCGCAGTCAGCTAGATGATGGAGGGTGTTTGAGGGAACGGCAAAGATTCCCAGTTATTATCCTGAGCAGTTTATTTTTGCAATGGTTAATGAAATGTGTTTAATGACTACAAAAATGGTAGACAACACGGCAGGTTGTGGCAGGTAATTTAGGAAGGGGTGGATATATATTGTATGTATATACGATTGTGAGGATTTCTTAGTTGGCCAAAATTTGTGCCACTTAGAGTTTTCAGTGTATTTAGTTTGTGTGGCTTTTGAAGTGATGTTGTTGACGTGGGGGTGAATGTCATATTGTGTATCAAAGGTCAAACCTGGGATAGTGGGTTGTTTGTTGAGAGGGTTAGTTTATTGTTCGATTCTTTTCTGTCTGGGGTGATTAAGGTAATAGTGGGATTTTTGAGGTGATGCCAGTCATTCTTGTTTGTTCCATTGTTCCAGTTCTCTGCATGATATGTTTATAGAGAGATTTTGAGCTGTTATTGTAAGATCATCAGCATAACTACTAATTTCTATAGAAGAGGAAGCGGGATGAAGGAGGTCGTGATTAAAAACGCAAAAGAATGTAGGGGAAAGAATGGCTCCCAGGGTGACTTTATTATATAATTTTTTATGAACAGGATTAATAGTGTCGTTGGATAACTTTTATCAGTACGACTGGTTAGGAAATTTTCTATTAATATATATATATATATATAATATACAATACTATATATATATAAATATATAACTATATATATACATATACAGAATATATATATACTACCTATACTATATATATGGATAATATATATATAATAATATATAATACTACTATATATATATAATATATATATATTATATCATAGACGCAGTCCTGTGGTCAGCGTGTGTTGGTGAGTAAGGCGTAACTGACCTTTCATTCGAGATGATAATAATATATATTTTAGAATGAATATTGTAATTACCAACTTTTAAAACATTTTCGCGTAAACGTACGAGGGACAAAGATCTACTCTCTGTTGCTGGTAGCACGCCGCCAGAACGTACGGCGCGCGCGGCCCGGCGCAACGTGACAGCCAGCTAAAAATCAAGGCACGGAACAATACTGAAACAGTCGGGACGAGAACGTTTCTCCAAGCAACCAAAATAACCCTAGCGGAGTACGCTGTCGCCAACACCCTTCCTCCCCTCCCCCCCTCTCCATCCCCCTTCGCTTCAGCGGGGTTTGAAAAACACCGTCCCTCCTTAATTACTCTACTTATGTATCTATATTATTTATTATCAACTAGATCTATATTATTATTATATTACTAATATTCACTCTATAAATATATTATATCTCACTTTTCTCACTCATTGTATTCACTCTCTTATAGTTATATTACTAACAACCATTCCATGCACTTCATTCATTCAATATATTATTATTTTTATTGTATTGATATTTATTATTATATAATCATTCATAATAATTAATATAGATTACTCTAATTATATTAATTATTTTTAGTTTATTTTGTATCTACTTTCATATTATCCTATTATTATTATCTTATAATCATTATTAAATATATAAATAATTCCACTCTCCACTTATTTCTATAAATAATTTATTTCAACTATTGAATATATCCTATCAACTGCAGTTATATAATTAATATGATTTCATTTATATCATTATTGATTATATGGATTATTATTATTATTATTATATCTCATTATTATTAGTCTTATTAATTATCATTATGCTATTATATAATTATTAGTATTATCTATTCAGAGTTTCCTAAAATTTAATCAATATTTCTGGCTGATTTATATGACAAATTTCATTTTCCGTCTCTCAACCACCGCAATTAAAAAGTGCCACTCGACCACGCTCTCTCGCTGAAATTCTTTATACTCCACTCCACCTATTATATATAATAGCCTCACTAGTAAATAAGTCCCCTATAAATTAATATATATATATATACTACCTCCAGTTTACAATAAAATATATATACTATATAGTATATATATAATATACTATATTACTATATTATATACTACATTGATATACTATATAAATCCACATCAACTCTCACATACCTACTATACTCACCCTATCTGACTACCGCACCGGACCACACCCACATCAATAATTAATGTATCCAAAAGTTATTATCTTAATAATTTAGGGTAAAATACCACAATAAATTAAAATTTTTGCTGGCCCTACTAACCTAATATTAACGGAGTCCAACTGGCCAACTATAAGATGTGATCCATTATTACTACTAATACCCTATACCGGTATCCCCTATATATATATATATATAATACCCTCCCTATATATACGTAATTATATACCTATATAACGTAAATAATATAAAGGTATATTATAGATACTTTATATATTAATATACTAATCCATATAACTCGTTCCCTTCTCAATAATCTCTCTCTTCTCTCTACAAATCTCACTCTCTAGCCTTTCGCTTTTGCTCTCTCTCCTCTCTCTCTCTCTCTCTCTCCTCCTTAATTGCATGCTCTCAATGAGTTTTCGTTTTTGAGGATTTTGTTTATTGTTTAAAGACGCACTATCTCTTCTGGCAGGCTGTGGTAAATCTTTGCTACCATACCTTATGTAAAGACTCTCCCTCCTTCTCTCTCCCTCTCCCATATAAATATTAGATACAATATACTAACAGACTGACGTCAAAACGATAAGCACCGCCTGTCTTCCACTCACTTATATAATTATAAAATTTCCACATTTACTATATTATTATATAAGTATAACTCTCACTACTCCTATCTCACTCTATATAATTTAGTATCGCAAACCACTGATGTCAGGGATTTCTCATTGATGCAATAGTCAATATATATATACTAGCTAATTAAGAATATCTGGCTTTATTGTTGCTGGAATGATTTCTGAAGCTTTTTAAAAGTAATAAAAAATTGTTTCCATTATTATTAATATTATTTCTTCTGTTATTATGATTAAGATTATTATTATGATATTATTTATTATTATTATGTTATTGTTAATATTATGAATTTTATTATTATCAATCTCATTATAATTCCTCTCACTTATATATATAATATAATTATATAACTCATCTCTATATTATAAAAAGATTAATAAGATATGCTCTCGCTCTGTTCATTGCCTTGTAGTTTAATTGCGTATTAATATTATTAGCGCATATATATATTATAATTAATGTGATGTCCGCTCGATTGATGAGCATAGCTACTCATCATCTTTCCAAAAACTGATAGAAGTCTCTCATCTTTATTTTTAAGAATGAAAAAAGCTCTTCTACCAGAAGGCGAAGAAAATATACTAAGCTACCTCTCTCTACTATCTCACTCTCATATAGATAAGACTAGGCTCGCCTCTGCACACCGCACTATACCACCAGTAGTAATCAATAATATAACCGAATAACATAATATAGTATATCACCTATGACCTAATAAATAGTCAATAACATAATAAAAAATATAGCACTCAATAAAGATAACACAGTATCATAATATAAAATAAATATTACTAATAATAATTAAATATATGATATAACAAATTATAATATAGAAGAATAAAGAACCATATAGAGACCCAGGGGGGAGGCAGGTAAACACCCCGAACTTATTATTAAACAGGATAAATAATTTTGCATTACTTAAGTCTCTTAATTTTAATTTTTAATAATAATAATAATGATAATAATAATAATAATAATAATAATAATAATAATAATAATAATAATAATAATAATAATAATAATAATAATAATAATTACAAAAATAATAGTTAATCAAAGAAAATTAAGAGTATTTATTAATGGAAATGAGGAGACATGTTTGTGGTTCATAACGATTTCTTAAATCGAGTAAGGAATAATGATGGATGTATAAAGATTTAAAATGATCTTGATAAACTTCTTGGGTTGGCAGATGTGTGGCAAATGAATTTTAATAGTAAAAAATGTAAGGTTCGCTTAGTTTACCCTAATAAAAGATTTAACTACCATGTAAATGGGGATTAACTTGAATCTTTGGACCAAGAAAAATATTTGTCATTATAAGCAGTAATCTGAAATTATAGCTAATCAGTGTATGGACACAAGGAATTAAGCTAATAAGATTCTAGGTGTAAAAAATTCCAATATCTTTTATGAAAGCTAGGAAGGTTTATAAGTAAGCTGTTTGATAACTATGTTAGGCCATTATTAGAATATTGTTCACAAGTTTGGGCCCCTTATTTAAGAAATGACATAGACATGCTGAAGAGAGAGTACAACGTAGAGCAACAAGGATGATTTCTGGGTTTCAGGGTAAGGGCTATGAGGAGACGCTGAAGGAGTTAGGAATGTTTTCTGTAGAAAGGCGATTTCTTAGAGGAAGAATACGATCGGGCTGTCCTGCATGAGGCTGGGCTGACGTAAATGACGTGGTCAGACGAGGAAATCACCATCATGGCGAGGGAGGAGGTCCGGTTGATGTTGTTGAACGTGCGGCTCATGAACAAAGCTCTCTTCGCCGCATTCCCAACTCGGACCTTTGATTCAATCAGGGGTAAGAGGAAGTCAGCTGCCTACAAAGACACCGTAGCTTGTCTGAGACGTGAACAGGCCGCTGCGCCTCTTAGTAATGGGGCGCAGGCACCTCCAGAGATGGCGGAGGCCCCGATTGTAGACCTTGTAGTTCCGTTCGCTGGCGTTGTTCGGGTTGGGGAAGAGGTCTTGGTGGACCCTGCTGTCCCTCCGAACCGTCTAGTTGAAGTGGTTGATTTGACTGGGAATGATGATGCTCATGATGGTTCAGTTGTTATTGCGTGACGATTGGGGTCCTCCTCCGTTCTCGGAGGAGGATCGGCTGCTGCTTTTTCTTCGAAGTTTTAAGCAATTGCTCGACTTGGAGGACCGGGTCGCCCGTATGCAATCCAGCCATTTAGGCTCCCTGCTATAGATGCCCCGGTCTCTAGAGCCCAAAGAAAGCGGCGAAAGTATGCTGAGCTAGAATCCCTCTAATACCGTGATAAAGCGAAGGCTCTAAGCTTTGTCACGGACAGGGAAGCGTTCGTGGAACATCGGGTTCCAGCTGATAATGTGTTTCAGGAGTGGCGCGAATACCTGACGCGTCGCGTGGAGTTGCCGGGGTTGGCCGACAGCGCTATTATGTCGGTTGGCCAGAATGGTGAGGTCCTGTCGTCTGCTGACGCTTGAATCTCCGTCGACGAGCTCAAGTGGGCGATGGGTGCTTTCAGCGGAACGGCGCCACAGAAGTTGATGGAGTTTCCTTCAAAGACCTGAAGAACTTCAGCCGGGGGTTCACCTCAACATCCTTAATGACCTTCTAGCATACCCTCAGCCCGGGCTTCTGAGGGGGCGAATTACGCTCGTTCTCAAGGTTCCCGAGCCTGTGGATTTTGGTGACTTTCGACCGATCTATGTCCTTTCGGTTGTGATACGGCTGCTCCACAAGATCCTGGCTAGGAGATTGGGGGCGGTTAGCCACAACCCTTTTCAATCTGGGTTCAGGCAGGGCCGGTCTACGTCCCAAAATATTTTACCTTCTTCAGAAGGTCTTCGAAACAAGGTTTGAGCTGAGGCGCGACTTGTATGTCACTTTCATCGACTTCAAGCGTGCCTTCGACTCGGTTTCGCACGATGGGCTTCTTTCTCTCTTATTAATTTAGGTTAAGCAGGGGTGGCAACTAGGCGGCCCGCGAAGCTTTCTAGTCTATCGCAGAATTTTAGAAACGGTGGTATGCTGCAACGTATACTCGCTAGGATCAATGGGAGAACCAAGAATCCTAAAAATTATCTCAGTTCACTGAGCCACTATAAATAATTATATATTATAATATATATATAGTATATATTATATATTTTATATTATGTTTTTAAAATATATGACATATATATATATATATATATATATATAATATTATATTATATATATTATATATATACCGTATATATATATTCCGCTTATTTATGGTATAATAGACGTTACATATGTTTGAAAACTTTGAAAGTGTCTCTCCTCCGCTTCGGCGTTTTTGCAGTGCGTTGTATATGCGTATGTCTTTGTGCCAGCTATTTAACTCCCACTGACAACAAAAAATTCACATTAAAATTTCCGTTATTGCTCTTAAGTAGATGCAAATTTTAATTTTATAAAATATCCAACTTTTGACCGAACGGGAAATAGAATTCTATTTAATGAATTAAAAAAAAAAAAAATCCTTTTACAGTCAAAATTCGTTTATAATAACATGTTATTCAATTATACTGTTTATATTATATATATATTATATATATATATATATATATATATATATATATATATATATATATATATATATTATACATAGGACGCTTAATAGCAATCGAGGCTTTCATAGAGCCTATCACTACTCTAATATACATAGATAATCAGGCTGTGGAGTAATATCAAGAATCTTCTCTAGTAATCCTATATAATATGCATGGTCAGGCCAGCGATATAAACCTGTTCCCATCTGGCCACCTACGCTACTACATTTGTTAGAATTGGCATTAATTTTGTTGGATGCGCGCAATACTTCCTCCAGTTTGTCTCCATTCCTAACTCTCTCTCGGCTTGCGTTTCTCACAATTTCTTCGATTACACCCAATTAAAATTATATGTGCGAAATAACTAATGTTTGCTTCCCATCCAATTCTCTCTCTCACAAGAACTTATTTTGTGATGTTATGTTTGGTATAACGAACTCTTGTATATTGTTTTTGTTTGGGATTTTACACTTTGTTATGTTTCAATTATTTGTTGGATTTTGATATTTAGGTAATTATGATAAATTTCTTCCCTCACGATTGTCTCCCTCAGTGATTTGCGTGTGGGCGTGTGAGTGGATTCTACTGTCTTTCACACATCGTCATGTAAGATTAACGTTAATATTGTTAGAGATATGCCTTGAAAAAAAGTTGTGAATAGGTTACGTTTTGCATGCAATTGTTTAGTTACTTTACTGGTGTTAAGTGCTGTACTTTGTTCTGTTAACAGTTTTGTCGTGTGTAAGTTGTGTTATATATATAGTCGTTGTCATTATTTTCTTAGTTATGTTATTGCTATGTATAGCTTTATGAGTGGAAACTTATTACGTAGAGTTATATTCGTTTGATCAGTATGAAAATTAACCAATGTTGTGATAATTTTTTTTTAAATATTACCATGTTAATAAAAATTAACATTGTTATGTTAGAGATATGCGTGACAAAGTGTGAATAGGTTACGTCTTTGTACATTATGTTAGATACTTTACTGTTAAGTGTGGGTGGAATTTGTTAACGTTAACAGTTAATTCATGTTTAAGGGTGTGTTCAATGTTTGTCGTTGCTGCATTATATTCTTGGTTCAGATGATGCTACGTAAGCTTTATTAATGTGGAAACTGTTACGTTAGCATATATTCGTTGATCAGTATGATAAATAAACAAGGTTATAATTTTTGTTAAATATTACCATATTAATCTAAAATTAACATTATGTTAGAGATGTGCTGACAAAGTGAATAGGTAACGTTTTGTATGCTTATGTTAGTTACTTTACTATTGATAATGTTGGACTTTGTTAATTTTAAACGCTTATTGAGGTTTAAGGAGGTGTTAGGTTTGTTTGTTGTACATTATATTCTTAGACCTTGATGATGTTATGTTAGCTTTATTAATGTGAAAACTTTGTTTACGTTAGCATATATTCGTTAATCAGTGTGATAAAGAATTTGTTATTTATGTTATGTTTATCCAAAGATTAGCTACTCGAAAATGTTCGGAAACTTGAATCATATAGGATTCAATAGATCATGGGATGGGAGGAGGCGAGGAAGGGAGGTCAGCTTGATTTACTAATTTACTGATTTTACGTATTTTTAGGGCGTCTATTTATGTGATTAACAATTCAAATAAAAAATATGAGCTTTGAATCAATATATCATAGGGTAGGAGGGGTGGGGAGGGGCAGTTTGATTTACTGATTTAGGGTATGTAAAACATAACAATTTTAATAAAAAATATGACGAATCAATAGATCACGATGGGCTAGGAGGGTGATGGGGAGGACAGTTGATTTACTAATTAGTTTCTTAGGGTTATATAAAATATAAACAATTTTAATAAAAATATGACTTGAAATCAATAGATCAATTGATCATAGCTGGGTGGGAGGGTGGTGGGGAGGGTTGTTTGATTTACTGATTTACTTTAAGCGTTAAAATTAAAAATTTAATAAAAATATAACTTGAACAATAGATTAATAGAGAACGGATGGACAGGAAGGGGGTTGTGGTTTGATTATTGATTTACTGCTTTAGGGGTATGTAAAAACGCAAATTTTTACGTTATAAACATGAAAAGCATAAAAAACTTAGTAAAAAAACAAAAATAAATTTTAAAAAAAATAAAAAATAATATATTTTTGAAAATAAATTTAAGGTGAAAATAAAAGCTCACTCGTAAAAGCTAAAAAAAAAATAATAAATTTTATTAAAAGAAAACAGAACACGTTTGCGGTCTCGCGACGGTTTAATGCCGGATCGCGCCTGCGGGCGCACGCACGCGCCCGTTTCGCGTCGGATCGCGCCGGCGGGCGCGCCTGCGGACGCGCACACGAGCCGGCCCGGGGCCTGCTGACACAACCCGCATCGTCATGAGGGAGCCTCAAACTATCATAGTCGAGATCTACATCCTTATAAACATATATTTTAACACCAATATTGTATTATTATAACCTTATTTACTAACTTGGCACCGCACCGGAGCCAGCACCGGTGCTGTTGTCAACTCAAACTCTACAGATTCAGACTCATTTCTCCTTCTACTATACACTATCCAAATTTCAGCCTTCTACGATCAATTAAATTTTTAGGGGGGCAGCGTCCCCCCTTACCGGGGAACCCAGGGGTACGTAATCTCGTTTACTACGAGATTACGTCATCATCAAGGACCCCAACAAATTTTAGCTCGATACGTTAAGTCTAACCAGGATATATATATATATATATATATATATATATATATATATATATATATATATATATATATATATATATATATATATATATATATATATATATATATATATAAGAAGAATCGACATATCAGGATATATATATATATATATATATATAAATAATAAATAATAATAATAATAATAATAATAATAATAATAATAATAATAATAATAATAATAATAATAATAATAATAATAATAATAATAATAATAATAAACTTTTTGATATAGTTCATATCATTAATAATAACAATTTAAAATATAAAAAAACAGTGACTTTTAATGGGGTTCAGAGATAACGTCTTCGCTCTCGGGGGCAGCTACCCCCTATATACATCCTAGAGACTTGAAAACTCGCATGTGATCAGTTTAATATACCATTAGAACATATACTAAGTTTCAAAACGATAGCTTTAATAGTCTTTGAGAAAAACGGGTTAGATACGCGGATGTACCATAACTACTCGTGGACCCAACTTTAATGCATCTCTTTAACCTCTTCCCCCAACCGTCATCAATAAGGAAATGATTAAAAATTCATAATCTGTATATCTATACATAAAGAAATGCAATTAAGGGCAATTTAATTTTTTTATTTAATTTTATTTACTTTATAACTTAGCTTTCTTTTTTTAATTTTATTATGATTTTTATTATCGTTATTTATTTTGTATTGGTTACTTTATTGCTAATTTTCTTTCTGTTTTATTTTACATTGATTAGTTTTGTATTGGATCTTGAACTCTTCATTCTTTAGAAGAGGTGATTCACTATATTCGTTATCGGCATAAAATTAACACCAGTATCCCCTGATGTGAATGCGGAGACTGATATTTGGCCCACCTTTATATATATATATATATACATATTATATATATATAAGTATGTATGTATAAATTATTTATAATTATAATAATATATATATATACATATATAAATACTACTTATATATTATATATATATATATATATTATATATATATATATATAATATATATATATATATATATAATATTATATAAATATTTATATATATATATTATATATAGTTATATATATATATATATACTATATATTAATTGCTGTTAAGCAGAGTGTAGAATGAAAAAAACGTTGTTTTTTGAATTTTGAAAAAAGGAGGATTACTATGTGACCGTGTCGCGTATTGTATTATTATATTATTTATATTCATTATTATGATTATTATTATTATTATTATTATTATATTATTATTATTATTATTATTATTTTATATTATTTATTATTTATTATTATATTGCAGAATTAATTAAACTACAGGATAGTAGGTTGATTCGTTGAGTGTTCCGAGTATGTAGGATTATAATAATATAATAATAATAATACATAATAATTAAATAATAAAATATACATCAATAGAGTAATAATAATAATTAATAAAATGTCAGTGAAAATTATTACTATTATATATTATATATATATATTATATATATATATATATATATATATATTATATATATATATATATATATATATATATATATATATATTATATATATATATATATATATATATATATATATATATATATATATATGATATAATATATATAATATATATATATATATATATATACGGTATATATATGTTAGTTGTTTTTGTCTGGACTGTCTTCAAAGATGTTATAGTTGTGTGGAAGATTATTCTGAATAGAAAGATCATCAGTAGTTTACTGCCTCAAGATCACCCTCCTAGGATGAGCTAATTACTGGTGGGAGGGATGCCTATCAAAATGAAGGGTGGAGTCAAGGGCATAAGATTAGTGAATGTGAAATGAGAATAAGAAAGGAAGAGAAAATTAATGAAGAGTAGAAAGAGAGTTGGGAATATTACACAGACCCTGAGGAAACACCACTAATTTATATAAATCTCAACGGATGAAAGGTCAAAGGCCTTACATAATCAGCATGCTTGAAGAAAGGACAGGAAAAGGCACTCAGATACGAGAAAAAGACCTGAGAACGAGAAGCAACAAATGCAAGAAGCAAAAAAGAAACGAAGGATGAAAACGTCGAGAGAGACGAGGAACAAAGAAGAAGACTGAGAGAGAGAGATGAGAGAGAGAGTAATGCCCAAGAGAAAACTGAGAGAGAAGGAAGATAGAAGATACGAATAGACCCGAGTATGAGAGAGAGAGAATCAATTAAGTTTTTGTGCCAGACTCTAACGAAAGACTTTTCAATAGCCGAGTGGCCAGTGCCCCAGGGAAAGATTCACTTATATGCCGAAGGGAAGAGTTCCTAGATTCCCAAGCTAAAGGGAAGAAAGATCACCCCTATCTTATCCATTTTAAGAAGGAGAATTCGATGGATGGGATCTATCTTATCCCCCTTCCCCACGAACTGAGAATCCTCGGAATAAAAGATAGTCAAGAAAAAAGAATATAAAGAAGAGACAGTAATAGACAGTTACCAAGGCAGCTGGTTGCAACTTGCAAAGCTAGAACGCACAAGTTTTGAGAACCACTGTAGGAATGCTCAGAGAGAGAGAGACGGCAGAAATTTCACCTTTAGAAGAAATTACAATATTAGAGAAGGCGCTAGAGTCTAATCGTGTGGTTTGGCCATTTTCTTAGATTTTTTTTTTTTTCAGGGACATTGTGTCTAGAACATCCATAAGTTCTTTTTTTTCCTAAAAATCAATGTTTTTTTTTTTTTTTTATTTTTATTTTTTTTTTTTTTTTTATTTTTTATTTTTTTTTTTAATTTCCGTATTTTATCATGCAGTTGATGTGCACTTTGACTTTCAGATCCAAATCTTCAGGTTTCTGCTTAAACATCTCGGGGAACCTTTTTATAATACACTAGTAAAATAATCAGAGACCTGTGGATTGAATATTTTGGTTAACAAAAACAATTATGTTGTATTCACATTGTTTTCTAAGTGATCCCCCACATGTAAATATATATACATGAGAAGGAATTCAAACTCACAGGTTCAGAGACAAGTTTTGTATTATATTTTGACTATAGTTTGCTTAAAATGTAAATGTTAAGTATATTATTTAAGGTAAATCAGAGAGAAACTCATATGTTATCATTGAAATATTTTGAAAATTAAGAATTGGGGTATCATAAAGAGGAATTCTATGACATCTTTAATAAAACTTATTAAGTGGTCAAGAGTAGTTTAGTTGAAGCTGGTAGCAAATGGTCGACAGGCCAAAAGTAGTCGACATTTGTTTAAAAAAAAAAAAAAAAAAAAAAAAAACTGGTTATATAGAATTTCTCTAAAAATCCAATAAAACTAACTTAACCTAACCTATATCCTAACGCCTGCGGCGTGTTGTACGGGGAATTATTTTGATGCAGTATCGACCTTCGGGCTAGTCCCCGTTTAGCTTTGACTTCCTCTCAAAGATTAACAGGCAATCCTCTCGATCATTGACAAAACCATGAAATTAGACTGACCTTTAGAGCTTTCCATTGTGGAAGAGAGAATTTCTTTGAAGCAGATTACAATATCATTAACAAAAGAAAATATATTGGGATTAACATATACTGCACGTGCAACATGGTCAAAATGTGTTCATCTAACGAAACTATTTATTAGATTTTTTTTTTTTTTTTTTTTTTTTTTTTTTTTTTTTTTTTTTTATACAATCAATGATTTAGTTTGTATAGGTAGATTGAAAAATCTTGTGAAGAATTAGCTTTTCCTCACGAAGTTATTGTTATCCCCTATCTTATAATTACAAGTTAAGATGTATAGTTTGATTACAGCAATACAACGCCAATTATAACTGTAATGCCAGAATTATAAATTTATGATAAAAAAAAGTATGGATTCAATGGTTGGTGCTTGAAATATAATAAATTTTCATCTCAAATGAAACTGTAGTCTTTTAATATCGTGTTTATAACATAGTAATAGGCTATATAGAGTTATTTTGCACATTTAAATGAAAACCGACACCAAGGTTGCTATTTTTACAATTTCTCTTTTTTTTATCAATGACAATAAAAAATGGTTAACTCATTATATTATTTGACTTATAAAATTATTGTATGAATTGAATGTGAGAGACACATATTTCCTTCGGATTTCAGTATGTGTGAAAATAATTGCATAATGCAGTAGATGCTTCGGCTAATGATTCTTCTGTTATGTATACTTGCTACTTAAAATTTATTCAAATACTAAATTTAATATATTAATAGTAAAGAATTGTAGCTTATCTGAAGACACTTCAATCCATCCTGAAGATCTTTCATCATCTTTTTTTAACCACGGATACTGATTCAAGATTGGTATATAGTGTGTATGAACGTGATAGACGGGAACATATTGAATTTGTTAGCAGTAGAGCTAGTGTTGGCCGAGCACCGGAATATTGCGCACCGCACCGCATCAGGGGAAGCGTACCACGCACCGCACCGCACGAAAAAAGTCATTTTTGTCTCACCGCACCGCACCTCTGTTTCAATGCGCACCGTACCGGCACACTAGATTTATGTAGCGCACCGCACCGCACCTGGAACGTCGGGCAACCCTACCGTAGACCTTGTCATTTTTTACAGTGATTCACCTCTTTCATGGAAGCTAATCAAATGCATCCCGATATAATTGTTCAATTAGACTTTAATTCTATAACATATTTTTATTGATTACTATTTTTCAGTCATCAGAGAAATATTACAGCATATTTATTTTATTTATTCTGTAATTCTGTTCATTAATAAAATATTCTTGCTTTTAATTTTCTTAGACAAGTTAATATAGTTGAAGTCCTTTCATAATATAGTTAATATAGGTGAAGTCCTTTCATAATATACACCTGTATATATGTAATAGAATAAAAATGTTGCATCAGTCACATTAGTTGCAAAATGATCGGTTCTGTGCACTTTAAATGTATAAAAGTATGCAAATATACCGTATATATAATAAGCAAAGAAGGAAAGAAAGGGTAAAAAAAAAAATAAAAATAAAAAAATTTCAAGCACATTTCAAGGTAATTCGGCTGAATTTGACCCTGTCCGAGTGTGATTATATATATATATATATTATATATATGTATATATATAATATATATATATATTATATATATAATATATATATATATATTATATAATATATATATATATTATAATATTATATATATATATATTATAATATATTATTATGGGAGCTATTTTATTTTACATAAGTTTTTTTACCTTATGTTAATTTTTATTTCTGCCTATGTAACCAACACCCATCACTCCGTAGTCCATGCCTCATTCTTGCTGTCATTTATTGATAAAAATTTCAGCAATTTTTTTTAAAAAGAAGGAAAAATTGACTGGCGGGGAATGTTATAATATATATATATATATATATATTATATATATATAATATATATATATATATATATATATATATATATATATATATATATATATATATATATATATAATATATATATATATATATATATATATATATATATTATTATATATATTATTTATATATGATAATATATATATAGTATATATATGATATATATATATATATATATATATATTGGGGCCAAATACAAAAAAAGAATATATCAATTAGAAAGTTTAATAGATTCTAGGGTTAACATGGCCTGGTGCCCTAAAGAGTAAAAGGTTACACTAAACCCCTATGGTTTTCCTTATCATCGACAGCACAGTTCACTTTCAAAGAAACTGCAAAATCTTCTAATATCAGTATTGCATCATCAGGGGATCTACCGGGAACAAGTTTAGGAAACCCTCCGCCAAAGAGGAAGAAATTGTTCTTTTATTTTGTTTTTTTTTTTGCTTCATTTTGTTACTCGCCAGATGCAAAACAAATAAATGCAGGAGCACATTAACATTGAAATACAGAAATATTTCAGTCAATCTTGCATTTCAGAAGAAAGTGATGCAACTTACATAATGGAAAAATCATGAAGAGATGTTTCCAACACTGGCTACCCTGGCACGGAAATATTTAACTATTTCTGCATCTTCCGCACCTGTGGAAAGAATCTGCAGCATCCCGGGGAAAGGTCTCTCTCCCTGGTGGATGTCGGTTAACTCACAAGAATTTTGAAACTTTAGTGTTTGTGAAATGCAACAATAAATAGAATGAATTATGCTTTTAAATTAGTTTTAATTTTGTACATGGAAATAAAGATTTAAAAATGGCTTTTAGAATTATTAAAAGCTTCATAATTTTCAAATATTCTTTATTCACTCACTATTTAGTTAATTAAATTCTTGTATATTTTCATATATATATATATATATATATATATATATATATATATATATATATATATATAATATATATATATATATATATATATATATATATATATATATATATATATATATATATATATATATATATTATATATATATATAATATATATATATATATATATATATATATATATAATATATTTAATAAAAATATTGATAGTATATATCCCGTAATATCAATACATATATATATATATATATATATATATATATAATATATAATATATATATATATATATTGTTAAACATTAGAAATCTAAGTTAATGGATCTTTGTAGATATTTTTCCAATAATATGTTAAGACTAAGGTTTTATATAAAAAAAATTCGAAATGTACTTGTACTTCTGGCATGTTGAGTACAGTACAATCCATATTTCTTGTACTTATGAACAATTCTGTATTACATGTTACTCAAGACCAGCGGTCGTGTACTTGACGGAACCTTATATATATATATATATATATTATATATATATATATTATATATATATATATATATATATATATATATATATATATATATATATATTTATATATATATAATATATAGTATATATATATAATATATATATATATATATATATATATATATATATATATAATATGAAAACTTAAATTTAAATTAAAAATGAGTTGGGTCTTT
>JABUQX010049145.1:60000-87500 GCA_015478945.1 Trachelipus rathkii | reverse complement strand
ATGGGGGAAAACTGGTTTCGGTGGGTAAAACGGGTAAGTTTAGAAAATGTGCTATATTTTCATAATGGCAACCATTATGAAATTGGGGAAAGTTTTTTTTGTTAGATAAAAGACTATATTTTAATATTATTTCAAAATTAAATCCAATAAATTAGAGGTTCAGTTCAAAAAAATTTCCCCCATTTGAAATTTTTTTTTTTGAAAAATTGCAAAAAAAATGCTAAGGTCTGCACAATCTCTAAGACTGAAGAGATCATCATTTCGCATTAACAGCATATAGAAAGTTGTAAAATTAAGAGTTTCCATGTATGTAATTGCATGTAGTTTGTGATTTTTTTAATTATTAAGGTGGTCTCACTTTTGGCGGTTAAAACGGGTTGGGGTAAAACTGGTAACGGGGTAAAACTGGTAACTATATTTTAACTATATTTTCATGTATAAATAATTTTTTTTTTTTAGTTTTTAATAATATTTTCCCTTTATTATATAAATAGAAGTATAAATACCTAGGTATGTATTATATTACCGTGTATTATATATTATATTTTGATAATTATGTAGGTAAAAAAAATAGGCCAAACTTTACATTATAGTACGCCAATATCTCGAGACCTACGACACTTACAGAAAAACCAAATTACATATTTGGAATCAGCGTATTTAATTTCTTTAAAGGAATGTGCTAAAAAAAAAATATTAAAAATTTTTTTTTTTTTTTTTTAAAAAAAAAAAAATAATTTTTTTTTTTTTTTTTTTTTTTTTTTTTTTTTTTTTTTTTTTTTTTTTTTTACAACATTCCACGAATAAGCTTTATACGCTGATTCTAAATATGGTTTTCTTGTAAGTATCGTAGTTTTCGAGATATCGGCGTACAGTAATGTAAAGTTTTACCAAAAAATATGATGCTCAGTAATTGCTAAGTGAAATTTAAGTAGTTTACATGTTTTTTTTGACCCAAAGATTAATTTTTGAATAGTTAATAATTTTTTATTATTGTTTAATTATTACATTAGAGTTGACGAACGTACGAGAATAAAAATTAAATTACAATTTTTAATTATATTACCAGTTTTACCCCAAAAAAAAAATTTTCACACGCACTAGCATTTTTCAAAAAAATTACTAAAAAATAGTTTGTTTTCACATTTTTAATATTTTCTTTCATTTTATAACATTTAAGAAGGTTCAAATTTGAGAAAAACATTTAAGTATTTGGTGTAACTTGAAATTTCGATTTTTCATGACTTCATTCAAAAAAAAAAAAAGCCCAAATAATTACCCATTTTCCCCCATTTGACGGTATAATATACGTTATAATATGTATATATATATATATATTCATTAAATAACATATGCATATATTTATTATAATATATTATATATATATTATATATATTATATATATATATATATATATATATAGATAATATGATATATATATATATATATATATATATTATATATATATATATATATATATAATATATAGATATTATATATATATATTATATATATATATATAATATTATAAATATTATAAATATATATATATATATTATATATATATATATATATATATATATATATATATATAGTATATATATATGATATATTATATATATATATATAGATATATATAATAAATATATTAGTATATATATGGAACTTAAAATTATCAAATTAAGAGGGTTGGGCCTAAAGTCGTATTCTGAAATTATGATAAAAGTTATTATCTTGAGCTTTACACGATCGTAGGGACAAAAGTTTTAAAATTTGTTAGAACAAAATTTTGAGCAAAAGAGTTGCAGCTTTAGCGCTAAGGAAGTTAAGGTAACTGCGGAGCTGTGAGAAGAAATGAGGAAGGAAAGAGGAAGAAGAAGCAGTTGAGAGTAGAACATTTTTAGCAAAGTGCCAAATGAATTGAGGGGTGGGAAGAGGAACCAGAATTTTTTTGTATTTATATATGATATATATATATATATATATATATAATATATATATATATATATATATATATATATATATATATAATATATATATATATATATATAGCAGAAATGTAATATATATATATTATATATATATATATATATATATATATATATATATATATATATATATATATATATAATATATATATATATATATATATATATTATATATATATATATATATATATATATATAAATAGAAGATTATATATATAATTATATATATATATATATATATATATTATATATATATATATATATATATATGTTTTTTTGCCCCCGCTCCCCTCCTACGAGAAGCTTGCGATCCCAGAGATCTATTAAAGCAAAAGTTCTGAAGTTGTGTCTAATTAATATAATAACAATCTAGTAAGAGATGCTTTGTATCGTCGTTTGTTTGGGATGGATATATTTGACAGTGGGGGAGGAAACGTTTGAATTTTGAATTTGTATTCCTGATGGGGAAGGGAGGTGCCTCCCAGATCCGAAACGTGACAGCTACTCGTGTTTGGTGATCTAGAGTTTGTTTTGTATGGGATATTTCTTGAGGACGTGCTGGGAGTATGGGGTTATTTGGATATGCGGAAATCTTTCCATCAGTTAATTGGGTATGAATGTGTTTGATAATGATAGTGGTCTGGCGGTGTGGGGAAGAAGTGTGATGTATATGTTATAGTAGTATAATGCTGGTATGATTTTTTTTTCTTTCTAGGTGCAGGTGGTTGTTGTAATGTCTGGCACAGGGGTTGGTATATTAAGAGAGATTTACTGTAAAATTGACAACCCATTATGTCAAGATGGGCTTTTATAGGGAGGATTTTTTTTTCAGTTAGTAGGTGGTGGATAGGAGTGGAGGGAAGGCATTAAGTTATTATCTATTCTAAGGACTTTATCCTGTGCAGTTTCTAATTTCTGAGTATTGGATTGAGATATTGCGGGGCCCGGGCAAGTGATGCGTAGTATAAAGAGGTACAGAGGTATTGTGCATATATTATTAAGAGGGTCTCTTTATATTGACCAAAGCTTGTTCCTGTTAAATTAATGCTTTTAACGCATTTAATTTGTGTATGTCTCTAGATGAAATATTGGTAATGTGGAAGTGAATGTCATACGTAGGATGATGGGTTGTCTATTGAGTTGGAGTCTATTATTTGATAGAAGTTGTTGTTGGGTGAATGTTTGATTATTTTCTAGCTGGAGTGAGTAAAGTAATTGAGGATTTTAGAGTGAGATGCAGTCATTCTGTTTCATGTCAGGCACAGTTCTAGTTGGCTTAAATAGTGTTGCGGTTCTCGACATGCTGTACCGTATTTATAGAAGGGGTTTGTGCAGCGATTGTTTGATCGTCTGCTTTGCTATTAATTTTTTTTTAAGTGGATGTGTGGTTTGGTAGATTGTGTATAAAGTCATTGAAGAGTGTTTGTGTGTTTTTAATTTTTTGAGTCATTTAATTATTTGTCTTTTGGTGGGGATTGAGAGTTTATGGCTGATTTTTTTGAATAATGTGACAATAAATATTGCATTGATTTTTTGGTCTGGGGATTTTATTGTTTTCCTTATATATGGGTTGGGGGGGGGTGAATGTGTGATGTATGGATTTTTTGTACTTTGCAGATTTTTTTTTTGTGTTGGTCTTATATAAGGTTGTGTTTGGGTATATTGTCGCTAATTCTTATTTCAATTTGAGTAGATTAAGGTATTTATTATATTGTTGAGCTTTGTAATTTGGTTTAGGTAGTTCGGATTTGGTTGTCTCCTGGTTGATTTTGGTTGTCTGTGGGAGTTTCTTTGTTTTATTAGGGTGTCCATTTCAGGTGAGAAATTAGGGGTTGGTTGAATTGTTTACGGTAACCATGGAGGAGGATTATTTTTTTTTGGAATGATTTTAAGATTATTCCGATCTCAGGATTGAGGCTATGTGGTGAGAATAGCATATATATATAATATATTTATATAATATATTATATATATATATATATAGTAATTATATATATTAATAATATATTATTAATATCATAATATTAAATATAATTAGTAATTATATATATATATATTAATATATATATATAATAAATACGGTTATATATATATATATAATAATATATATAATATATAAATATATAATATAATATTATAATTATATATATATATATTATATAATATATATTATATATATATAGTATTAATATATATATATAGTATATAATATTATAAATAATATAATTATAATATATATATAATATATAGACACCAAGCGGTATAGTATATTAAGTACACATATTAGTTATGTATTATAATATATATTCAACATACAAATATAGTATATTATAGATAGTATATATAGTATAGTATATATATATTATTATAAAGGTAATAATACCCCCTAGTTATATATTATTGATATTAATTATATATAGTATATAATCATATTAATATATATTATAATATACTGATATAGTGAAACTTTTTTCGACACGAACGGATTTACTCCATTTTGAAAAGATGTTGTGTGGGCAAATATCATAATATATATAATCAGCAGCAAGTTGGTTGAAGTTGATTTCAATTCTAGACGTGTCAAGTGTCACTGGCTATTTTGTTATTGATTTTAACAATGGTTTATGTGTTGGGTAGCGACTTATTACATAATTTATTAATATGTAACTAAATCACACAACGAAAAAAAAATTGAATATTGTTATTAAGTTTATTTGTGATGAATGAAGATTTTTTTTGCAACGTAAGACACAAAAGTTTTCACCTTATCTAGACGGTGAATGCAAATCTTTACCATTTAATAATTTAAATAATTCTTGTTTTTGTTAGTTTAAAAATTTCAAATTGCAATACATTATTCATTTTACCAAAATATTTTCATATATTTTGTCAAAAGAAAAAAAAAAAAAAAAAAAAAGAAAAAAAAATTAGCATGCGCAGCACGACAAATCATACTACTAATTCATATGCGTTAACCTAATTTGTATATTATTTAAATACTTGCAAGCGAACACAGTTATAATTAAAACAACAACATAACCACTCTCTACAAATTGGATGCTTGTGTTCCTTCCCTTACTACTTCCGTCATTCTCTTAAATTTGTTAATAAAACTCTGTTTATGTATCTAACTCTCACTTTCCCAAAGCTATGGTCTTAATAAATTACTACTCAAGTAATAAATAAGGATGTAATTTTTTATTTTTTTTTTTTAATTTATTATGCTCGTCTTAGTCTATTAGTTAAGGTTATTAGGTTTTTATTAATCCAAATTGTAAAAGGATAATATTTTATTTTATCATTAATTGTACTTAAAATTATGTTGAGAAAAAATACGTCATTCTAAAAATAAAAGAGAAACGAGTGAGTGCTCGACCAAGTCTGACTTGAATGTTTTGACCTATTAGAACAGGGTGGCCAACCTTGGCGCATAAGCGCCAAACGTGGCGATTGATTGATACGAAGTGGTGCAGATCGCTACGGGCTCAACTTTTTAGGAGAATTTTTATATTTAAATAAACCTATGTCAGCCTATTTCTAACGAATTTAGTATAATGAAATAACAATAAAAATTTCATGTTTATTTTCCAAAATTTTCTTATAATGCGCGCAATATAAACATATAACAGGAGGCAGAATATAAAAGGAGAGATGTAACAAATATCGTAAATGGTGATTTGCATTTTTTGTATGTAGCTATCGTATCTCTTCATGCAAATGATCTCAATATATTTTTCAAGGTTAAATTCATGTTTGAAACTTGATTTTTGTTTTTATATTTACACCGTTATGTCAGTTTATACTTCCAAGCTTACAATGACCAAATGTCGTTGTTCATGGCTGCGATGATATGTTGGACGCACTCCTTTCGCGCGATATAATTTGCTTTAAAGTAGGTCTGCCTCTTTATAAAATTTTTCATAAGTGAGGCAATATTACCAGACAATCAGAGTGGTTATGGACATTTTTTTAATAATCATCGAGAATCCTAAGAAAATATAATTAAATAGAGAAGTTGAAGGATGATTTCTGTGATTTCTTTATAAAATATATTTGATAATATAGTAGATATTACAATCTCTTTAGCCAATAAAATAGCCATAACATTAAAATCTAATCTCCATTAACTATTATATGCATAGAGAACGAGAAGTAAATACTTCTAGCGCAATTATAACCATAGATAGGAAAAATACTAGGTAAAGATAGAAAATATTATGATAAATATAATATTAGTTATGCTGGCTGCCTCACCTTTATATAGTATTTGGGCGCATCGGCCCCCGTGAAATATAATTACCGAATAAATTCTAAATTTCACTCAATTAATTATATACTTGGTCATTACACTATTATAAGTCCATATAATATTATTACAAGCTTATGCGTGATTTATACGCTATATGGAGTACATGCCTCTAAATCAGTCACTTATGCCAAACATAGTATATACATATATATATATACACTATATTTATCACCATATCAATAGTAGCTAAAGTGACGTCACAGAAATTATGGCAGCACTTTACGCACCGTATATATATATAGTTATATATAGACTTAAGATATACTATAGCTTTTTATGGCACAACCTTGGCAATATTAGTCACTATATCATAGTAAGTATTTTAGACTAATACACAGCTTATCATAGTATATAATTATATATATATATAACCTATATATTTATGGCGAATTAATCATAGTATAGATGTAGTATTATATATATCACTACCAAGAAAAGGCACTTCGTCAAATATATATATATAGTATAATATATTATAATAATATATACTATATATAGTACGTATAATACCTCTAAATAAAACACCAAAAATAAAAGTAAAAGAGTATATATAGTTAGTGTCCTTAGTAACGTATGGAATAGCGCAATTTACAATAAGTAAATTTATAATTTATTATGAGAAATAGTATACTCACGACAATTTGATACCAAGGGGTATATATATATATACATACCAATTTAGGTGTTTAGGTATATGCAGATTTATCCACCTGACACAATTCAATTCCTTCAAACATTATGCTCAATGATGATTCCTGATTAGCATTAACCTATAAAAATCACTAGGCTCTACCTATTATCCCGAGATTAAGCATACTGTATAGTGTATATTGAATACTATATTTATACTACTAGCGTAATATAATATAGGAAGAAAGATTATTATTATATAATGATGCATGTACGTACGCTATGAGACCAGACCACGTGATGGAACTCGTCTATGTGGAAAAAATTGGCCGTCCACACTAATATCGACACAGAAAGGTGGGGCCTACCCCGTCTATAAGTAGAAGTATCCGCTCGCTATCGAAGGAGAGGAAACGCTGCAAAGAAAAAGTGTTATCTAATTGTGATTCAATAGGTGTGATGTTAAATTCTTGTATAAACTTCTCTCAAATTCACTTCTACATAAAAAGAAAAAAACTCTGAAATATTGTGTTATTATAATAGCAAAAATAACGTTACTGTTCGTTATACGGCTTCAACCTAGGAGATTGAATTTTGTTGACATATATAATTAGAGAGTCACAATATATATATAATAGGCAGATACTTGAAACCATTTACTGCGTCACTATGGATACAAGTATTGTCGTAAGTAGTTATATAATTATACATATAACCAATATACCAACTGATATTATGCTTCGATATATATATATAAACTTATATAGTGAATGAAAGATATAATCGCCGCACAATTACCTCATACTCCTTAGAAAATTTAGAATATAGTCTTCCTATAAAACGACGGATATATTATGTAAGGATTGTATTATACGAGCATCTTGCTGTATCCATTTGGTATTAGTTTATAGTATTCTATAGTGAGTGGGAATGGTGTACATTGAAGAAGTCCGGTATTCTTTTTTCAATTTTCTTTAATAGAATTACCCGACACAAGAATACTGTCCTTCTCAACACATGAGGCACATTGACATGAAGAGTCGTTGGGATACTGGATTTTGGGTATAACAAAATAGAAATAACAGGCACCTTATAAGTGTAAAGGTCTCATAATATACCTCTCTACACGTTATTATATTATAAAGTAATTACGAATGAATATCATATATATTATATATATATTTATATGATATAATATATGATTATGTATACTATACAGGATCAGATAATGACAGAATCTTTTTCAGTCACAAGAGACATGAGCTACCTGTTGGAGCCTGATTATGCTAATATATAGAGTATCACGTATATATGGAGGCTATGATAGGAGTATTTAATAATGAAGCACCTAAATCACTTATAGAGAGGCATACTAGCAGTACCTTAGAGTTCGTATAAATAACTCAGCTCGTTCAACTAAGTATGCATTGTAATCGTTTTAGACAAACTTTTCAGTCACCAACGACTATCACTCGCTTATCTCTTGGCCTGGCGACACTCCCATGCTGATAGTAAAATTGGTTGATTCTTTAGTGCATCTGATTAGTAGCTTATATATGACGTAAGTATAAGGAGTCTCTATACGAGCCTAATAATACTATCACTATAGCTACTATAGGCCTACTATACTATACTTTTTCAGAAATACCTTCAAAATGTATGGTTTTTACTTTTTATATAATATATATATATATATAAATTTTTTATTTTTTTTAACACCACTCACCGGGCCGAGCCCTTTCAAGGAAGGGGGGCGGAAAATAAAGACATTAACAAACCCCCACCGCAATCCCCAGGCTAGACGAGGCAAAATATCTCTCAGTCCTCGCAGACGTAAGGCTTTTATATGATGAGGGGAACACAATGATTAAATATTAGTTTAAGCAAAAACAGCACCAGGCAAGGAGTATATCCAACGAACAGAAGTAGCTGGAGTAAGAAAGGAGTCACCCAGACAAACAACGAAACTAATGTGCCTGGGGTTCTCAAAACAAACTATCGTGTCATCGTTTCCCGCCCGTGAACGGGGATTGATTATTGCATATTTCACCATTCCACGTCAGAGCGCAGCGCACGCTATGTATATGCTAGGTCCTCGAGGAGCCTACACTGGCACGGCGGTAATTTGACTGTCACCGGTCATATCTCCCGAGGCTATCTCTGAGCCCTGTCTGATAGTACAGAGAGAAAAAAAAGAGATAAGCGGCGCCGAAAATGTCACGTTCGCAGAGATAGGAGGGTCAAGAGAGTTTGGAAAGTAGGGGAATCAGTTTGTATTCTAGATGTACTCGTATGAGATTTTAGGACCTACAAAGCCCTATTCCAATATTAGGAAGGGCAATAGTGAGCCCGTGAGCCATGATCCTCGAATACGTTGAGCAACAGTACACAAAATAGTATGACTAAAGGAGCGCGAAAGATAGAGGGTCCTTTATTAAAAGCTAATCTGAAGCACCGTTCTGTGCAGAGGAAAAAACTCAACGCTAACTGCCTCAGACTCGACAATTAGAACTGCGCACTTGCAGTCGATGCTACCCTTAGGTAGCACCATTGAATAATTAGTTGCCACACCGTACATATCCCTGGTTCCTTTTACTCGATGTATTTATTGTAAGACAACCAAGGAAGTTGTTATTCACAATGATGAGACGTTAGTATGCGTTCTGATATGGCTAAATGAAAACTATATGCTTTGGGGGGTAGAATATTTATTCTTAATTCTCAGGGAGATGTAGAGGAAAGTTGTATGTGAATTTTTAGATAAAGTGTTGAATTTCTTAGAGAGGCCAAGTTTTGGCGGTAGCGTGCACACGAAACGCGGAAATTCCCACCTCAGAAGACAGTCGTAGCAAGGGATAGAGGACATAAGGTAAAGCAGAAACGGCGAGATGGCACATCACTCCAGATAGCAAAAGTACATGTATCCAGATAGGAAGTGATGTGTAGTCGAGAGTTGGGCAGGGTGGAGTCATCGCTATTACGCGTGGCACGAATAGAGTCTGTGTAGACGAGAGTTGAGGTGAGAGTGAGACAGTGGAGTTTATGTAATAGAGTCTGTATGTGATACGAATAAGTAGGGCAATGAAAGTTGATATAGAACAAGAACCTTGCGGAACACCATGATTAACAAACAAGAAAGGAGAAAGAGGTCGCTCCATAAACGAGTCCTGCTGATATAGAGCGATCGGGGTAGAAAGCTAGACAGAGAAAGTCAGCAAGAGAAAGGAGGAAACTCAATCAGGAAGGGGCTTAGGAATACCACACAGTACTCGCTCTATAAACCCGCTCAAAAGCTTTGATATTTTGGTCTAACGGTCGACCTAGCCCGACCGTTATTTGTAATCAAGACTCGCTCCCACTCCGGATTTCCGACCCAGGACAGAAGACCATAAATCTAATAACAATAAGATGGGAAAGTAACGTCCACCTCCAGTTGATCCGAGATCGAGAGAGCGAAGCCATAACTGAATTGAAGATGATGATTGATGGTTACAAAATGTTTGTCTTTATTACTTTGAGTAAGAAAGGGAAGAGGTTCAAAGATTTAGATAGAAAGCACAGTGAGAGGTATAGCGGACGATAGTTAGAAAGATAGAGCGGCTTACATTTTTTAGGGATTGGGTTGTACAGTGCGCGCTTCCACGCATCCTGAAGGACACCCAGTGTATTGAAGTTATTTAAGACACTAAGAGATAAGAGTAAGAATGTTGAACACCAGGACAGGCGAAAAGCCTCAGAAGGCCATCACTCTCTGTTTCCAAACGAGTCCAGGCGCATCTTATAGCAAGAAAGGGCGCGGCGTAAAAGTTGTCAATGATGTTACCTCCTAAAGCATGTAACTACAGGGTACGGAATGCCATCCGGCCACTAGCCTTCCTGGCGGTTCATAGCTCTCAGGATCCCATGCACACAATCATGTGTAATTCAAAGACATAGGACAACTGAGAGGAGGAGGAGGGGCTAGAATATAGGCTAAATGGTTCTAGCGGTACGAGATCTTTAAATGAAAAAAGTAGGCCGATAAGACACCTGGCCTTTTGCACGAACGATATGTTATGTAAATATCAAACAGAACCGTCAAGTAGCGAATAAGCGGGAAGGAAAGTTCCCCAGAGCTCAGATTTTTACACAATCACTCTTTAGCAGAATGTAAATAGGAGGCAAAGATGCCGGTCGTGTACAAATTTGAGCGAGTAGAGATCAAGCGCAGTTTTGTCTTTCCTCTCACAATCCTTTAAGAACATGTCAGAAAGTAGATTCTTAGCCCCTGACTCGCAATATGTAATGTGTCTGGATCAAAGAGAGTCTACTCGCAGCAGTTAAAATTAGTACGAAGGTAATGAGGATAAGATAGATAAGATCTGTTCAATTTCTTCATAGCAAACGCAATGTCTCTCTCTATGAAATTGCGAGGAACAAGCGTCACTCACTACGAAACTCACTAAGTATGGATTTGGGGAGATCAAAAGTCAGGTATTTTAATTGGGATAGACCGCGAATCAAAACAATGCACTACACTGATCAGCCAGTCGATGCATCGTTCGCGTCTCGCCAGTCACGGTAGATTACTGCGCTGATACTCACATATACGCTTTTCATCGGTGGTATCCCAGGAGGCATACCCCCGAGCCAGAACAAGAATATCATATTTTACTAAGTAAGTCAGTGTCACGCATCCAAAAAACAACGCAATTCCCCCAATTAGCGCCGATTAAAGTGCCAAAAATTCCGTTTTAGGGCATGGGGGACGAGCTGCTTGGCACAGTAAAAAGTAAACTTTTCGAGTAGATTATGGTGGTAGCTACAAGGACGTGGTCAGAGAGCTGTCACAGAGCTCGAAGACGGAGGGAGACACATTGGGTGTGGTTTACTAAATCGTGGGAGCATGGTGAGAACACGTTTCAAGTCAACAGAGTACAACGCGAATGGTTGAAATAGGACGATCTGGGAACGTAAATTAATGTGTATGACTCGGTTCTTAATAACTGGGTTCCAGATCGGTTGAAATTATCTGAAAGTGTTAAAATTTGGCTCCTCCCCATCAACTTGCAATCTGTGTGAGAGGAGCCCACAACTCAGTGTGATGTACGTTGAAATCCCTTAAATAGACGGTCACTTGAGAGGCATTGTGGCATTGGAAGAAGTAACAGGTCGCATAAGAGCAAGAGTTAGATTAGTAAACAAAAAAAACGTGAAAATCTGTTTCCCATTAGGGGAAGCAGTAGCAAGAAAACACAATGATGAATCATATTAAGTAGAGATAGACTTAACCAGAAAGAGTGTAGCGCTACCAGGTAACTCTACTCGAAAACTGGTGACCAACTGAGCTATTTGACTTTTCAAGAGTATTCGTGACGGAGACGTGTATCCTACCAAGGAGTTGTTATGCGTTTAATAAAATCAAGCACTATCGAGACACTCAGCGAGATTACTTAAGACAGGAAATTGAGGAAAATGAAATTTGGAAATAGTAGTTATAAGGAGATATTAAGTTTCTTTGATAAAGAATCCCTGGCCAGTCTGCACTCTACAGACAAAAGAAAATAAAAAGTAAAAAACAAAAAGCCAGTAATAAGAATGTTAGTTGAGAGTTAGAGATGGTGATATTCTAGTAGGCAGCATCGTGGCATTTAGCGCACGCGAGGTCACTACGGAACGCATTTGTTAGCTGTTAGCAAAAGTCAGTAGAAAGAGCAGACATCACCACAGTGCCCTCGCGACCAACCCACATCCATTCTCCCGAAAGGTCATCGGCAGCCGAGCCGCTTCTCACAAACAATATATATATATATATTATATTAATAATAGATATATTATATATAGTAAATAACATTTATTCAGCGAACCTATTGCACAAAACCCTACCATACTCTATAGAGCAATATGAAGTATCTACTTTATCACCATAAAGCTACTCTTCATAGTGCATACCTCTACGGTTGAGGCTGCTAATAGGCATATAGTTATCAACTATCCGGGGACTATTGAGACAGCTGAGTAGAGTTGACTATAATTTAGTATATATATATCTCTAGTCTACAATATATATATATAATATAGAAACAATGTAATGAATTACGTATTATTAAAATAACATATGTACCTTCACGTCAAAACTCACATCTAGTCCTTATGCTGAGTTATCTTCAATTATATATATATATAATATAGTATATACTATTATATTATATATATATAATATATTAGGCTATGCGTATTCATCTCTTATTGCAATCAATACTACATATCTGCCTCATCCTTCGGCTTTTTCTAAGCTTGTTTTAACGACATGTACTCTATCAAAGTTATTTAATTTCATACTACGTCATAACAATCATCGACTGTTTCATCTTAAGGGAGACAGTAAATCACACCAGTAACACGTCAATGGTGAATCCTTATTTGGACATGTATTAAAACTACCTAGTAATGTTTCGAGTAAAACTTTTCACACTCTCCACAAGTAACAAACGAGATATATATAATTATACTATCACCACATACACATAACGACCATCAAAAAAGAACTGTTCTGAGCAGCTTTTCACGCTATATGTACTGCGCGTACTCGTGGAATCCTACATCTCCTACCAGGTCTGAACGCTTAAAATACAAGAGAGGAAAAAATTAAGCATTTGGTATCCGGTACCATACACATTTAGCCGCGTTCACAAAAATTTGGTAGTTTAATATATTCCTAGCATGAGAAGCTTCTGTTAGTACAAGTTTTGGCATTTTTATAAAATATTTAAAAGTTATTTCAAATTTGATGAAAGCACTGAATTAAAGCATTGATTGCTTTTAATATTAAATGATTCGAGCACTACATGCCTAGTACAGAAATTTATTGCAAAAAATACTCAACGAAAAACATTTTGCAGAACTCATATCACACATTTATCATGACTATTGGCTAATTACATTCTATCTCTGCATTGCTGGTATAAGAGGGAGAATTTTGCGACGTTATCCCTGACTCAGTTAACACATATATACTCTTATAGGAAAATTGTTAAGATAACTTAAACGCTTGCGGGATTGCGTCACATATAAATCAAAGCTCATACTCAGTCCTAATATCACCAAAATTACAAACTAGTACTCTTACAAGTCAATAAATTTCGGATTCCAAAAATGCCTTTAGACGTATTTTTAGATTAGATATTCGGGATAATCCGTTTCTTTTTCTTGAAGCACGACACTAGGTGAAGTCGCCTCGAGATACTTAATATCAACGAATGCGGCACCTATTACGTTGATAGAATTTTCTTTGTATGGATCAATATGAATTGTAGGGACTGGGGACATTTTAAAAAATGCACGCGCGAGATAGAAGTCGTGAGAGTGCACAAAATCATCATGTGTTAATGAGTGGGGAATTTAAGCTGGGAACAAATACTATAGACCACGTTAATAATGAAAACCAGAACACTTTAAAATGAGCACAACCATCTACTTTAGAGATGAAGTTGCTGAGACATAGCATTGTTTAATGTTCTAGATAAAGGATGAGGGAAATAGAACTAAAGGTCTTGATGGACGTCATGTATTATAATGTCATAGAAAGAATACAAGCAGCTCCAGTCAACCAGCCATTTTACACAAATATTGCTTGTCTGGAGAGCAAAGAATAACAAGTAAAGTTAAAGAGTATATATGATAATTACTATTGTATAAAAAACTAAGGAAATTATTACTAGAACTTCTTGATATATACTAAGGGGACTATCTATTAAATAAAACGCAGACACGCATAACAACACACAAGTTCTAATCAAAATATATAATTTTAAAAAAAAAAAAACACAATATATTATCCAGGCTTGTGGCTTTGGGAATGGTATAATTTTGTTTCAATATATAAAAAAAACGATGACAAAATATAGAGTTAATGAACGCCGGACTCCGATCGTAGAGGGTAGTAAATATAGGCGACTACCCAAGAACCAGAACGATCAAATGAAGCCTATACTTATGGAATATTAGGTTGATTCTCGGCGACTCAATAGGTCAATGTCATCGTACAAGATTTATTAAATCTACCCAAAGTCACAGACACTTTCGCGAGTGGCAAAGTATTACAGGCAGTTCAACCAACTACTGGACGACGAATCAGCAGAGTGAACACAATGGTTACAAGCGATCTATAAACAAAGCGCTGTCTAGCGAAGATGAGCAAAGCAACACAAAAAACTATAAATCATATCGGAATACTTGTGCATAGAACGGAAATAACGTATTGGCGTTACAAAACAATTAATAATTGGCGTTTTCAAATATAAGCATAAGACATAATGGCAGAAGAATTTAGCGTAGTAAAACAATAATAATTATCGCGTTAACAGTATCAGATTACGCATGTATAACTATATGGCCATTCAGTTTAATACACAAGAATAAATATTAGTTAATCAGATTTAGTTTAATACAAAAAAACAATTAATTAATCAATTTGAGAGGGCAGAATATGCATGTACCCGAATCTATGTATGTTTACAGTGATGCAAAGTTACGACAATTAAGAGACCTTAAAACAATTTAACTGCTATTTACTTCATCCAAAATATATCCATTCAAGTGAAATCCCGTCAACAGGACGTGTAGTGCGAGTGTCGGAGAGGGCTTATGAGGGTGGGTGTGTATGAGAGTGTGGGTGTGGTGTATTGTTTGTGGAGGCGCGTGCACGTGTGGGTGTGGGGACGAGATAGTGTTGGGTTGCGGGTTTTGTTGGGGCGAGATTTGTGTATTGTGTCCGATCGCTGTGTATTGGGAGTGGTTGGGTGGTTTGGGGTGGTGTTGAGGTGGAATGGGAATATCGAACTTATGCTGTGTTGTGGTGGTATCTGGTAAGGTGTGGTGTTGTGGTAGCTGTTGGTGGGTGCGACCACTGGGGTGTGGTGTTGGCTGGTGTTATAGTGTTGTTTGAGTGGGTGGGTGCGAGGGTTGGTGTGGGGTGGGTGTGGCGGTGTGTGATGGGTTATGGTGTTCGGTGTGTTGGGGTGTGGAGGAGTGGGTGGAGTTGTTGTGGTGGGTAGTAGTGGTGTGTGACCAGCCGTCAGTGTTAAGGGCGGCACGCATTAACTGTATAGCCGCCAACAGCGTTCGGCTGCAATTCAAAGGCAATTATTGAGCCTCAAGTGAACAATGACGGTGTCGTAATCGGCCAGAGAAAGACTGGGCCGCAAGGCAGGATAAATCACCCTCAGTTTGGTTCCACGCCCCGCGAAAAAAAAAAAAAAAAAAAAAAAAAAAAAAAAAAAAAAAAAAAAAAAAAAAAGAAAAAAAAAAAAAAAAAAACAAAAAAAAAAAAAGAAAAAAAAAAAAACATAAAATATCCTCATTCAAATAATTAATTGTCGGTTAAAATGAACTCAAGCCCAGATCCCTGCAAAATGCAGTTATCAGAGATCGTGCGCAAACATAAATATTATCTAACATATCGCCATTATTTCAAGATTTTAAAAATATTAAGCAGTTCCACATACCCTGTGGTGGGGAACTGAGCTCCTCAAGATATAAAAGCTGGAGCAAAACCGCAAACCTTCTGAAGAGATAAGTGGCAGAATATAATTCGATGCCACTATTGTATTGCAGATGTAATTACAATAAATATTTATAGTAAGTGGCAAAATACACTAAATGTCACTATCCACTGCAACTTGACAAATAGTCACTATAACAGTTACTAACAAATGCCACTATCCCCCTTCCTTGAATAAATTTTATTTAATCTTCCTTATCCTAATATACCAATCTGCAACGGAAACAGTAATCATAAAATAACAGAAAAAAAAATATTTGTGATGTATATCCTATAGAACATGCATGACATTTAACTAACTTAGCTAATTAAGCCATTCTGAGCTTCAGCTCCTTCTCCAGGCGCCACGTATACCTTAGAACTCTGAGCCGTTTTCATGACCATAGCTTTGGTCCCCGTCTGGAGCTCTTCTCAGTTTATGCCGAGAACTGGCATCAAACCTGGAAAGGGGGAAAGATGAAAATGGTAACACCCGTAACAACGGGCCCATTAGTAAATATACTATTTATATATATATATAAGTCATAAATATAATATATATATAATATATAATAATATATATAGATATATATATATATATATATCATATATATATATACTATATACTATAATATATAATATATTATTACTATAATTCTGAAGGCACCTCACAATATCCAACCATAGCTGAACAAGCAATACACAACAGCATGTAGGAGGAACATCTGGGCTAATTAATGAAAATGAGAATGGTGTTGTTGCTGAAGATTTGGCCAATTTCCAACGACATTTGATTGTGATAGACAAAAAATTAAGCACAGATCCATTCTGTTTCAGCTGCATGAATATACAAGAAAACACATATTTTCATATTTAAGGACTATCGTTTCATAATGTATATTGGAATAAACCAGTTTCGATTAATGTAAAAGGGTTTCAATAAGAATTCGCTTAAGCTAGGCTGAAACTCCACAAAAGAATGGCACTCTCCGACGGTGAAAAGATGCTCCAGTTTTGCTAGAATGGAGTCCACTTCTAGAAGCATTTAAATAGGCATAAAACACAACCTTGTACTGGGTGGCGGGAGAAAAAGATTCACAGAAGTGGACAGCCGATACACTTAATTCAGGCAACCACTGTTTTCGCAACAGGCACTGATGAGTGACGGAATTGAGTGGCTTTTCAGGCGCATAAACCTGACTAAAGATGAAGAGGATTGTTGATAGTCAAGACTTTGATGAGTTCATGGTCGAAATTGGCATTGTCATCTTAATTAACCTTCAATTTGGAATGCATACGCACAAGGACTCATGCGAAAAAAAACTGAAGAGCGAAAGAGACACCTCATCACAGAGCAAACGACATTAAATTTGCACAATCTGTGAAAAGAGGAGATGAGGCTCTACAAAACATGGAGATGCTGGCCTAACAGAAGGAGAATCCTTCAGTGGGCTGGCAGTGAAGTAAATGAGGGCACGGTGTCCATTATTTAATCAGGTGCTTGCAAGTAAATATTTATCAGCCCCTCCCTCTCAGTCGAGAAGAGTGAGCATGTTTTTAGTGTAGGTGAGAATCGCAAACATGCAAAAAGGAACAGATGCTGCTCGCCAATACTAGTCGAAAGCTTAATCGTTTGTTGCTCCTCACAGAGTTTGAGAATTTTTGAGTTTTAGTATTGAATGATTTCCTTATCTTAGAGGAGTACAGTATATTATTATGATATCACATTTGAATAATAGTGTTTTTTTATTTTGTCTTTCCAGCTGATTAATTGAGGTCTCTTCTTTTCGTTTATTTGTTATTCCTTATATTGTAGCCTAGTTAAAGAATTCTTCTTGTAAATTAAAAACATAAAAGGCTATTAAGTTAGGTTATGTTAAATAACTTTACTATGAAATTTTTTCAGAATATTTTTTGAATAAAACACAAACATGAAAAAAGTTATTGAATATTATAGTTTGCATTTATTATTCCTTTAAGATACTATTTTAATTTATAAAATAAATATACTTGGGCACAATCAAATATGAAATAAATGACTAAGTATTGGTTTTGTATCAGGGAAATGCAATCCTGAGTTTGCCTACGGCAGAAACAAGCAAAATGTTTAATTGCTTTTTACAGTGTCATTTATTATATTAGTTAAAGTATCAGTATCGGCACCTAAAAAAATAAGAGTATCGGTATCTGCCTCTTTTCTGGTATTGGTACATCTCTAGTTCCTAATAACAATATTGTGATCTTAATGAAATCTACTTACAATCATTCTATCTTTAATAATCCTAAATGAATCTCCTTTTGGTAAGTATATTATTGAGGACTCACCCCGTGTATTGGGTAGAGGGGTGGGTTATAGATTTGAAATTTCCAATCTGAATAAATTAGAGATTGAGATCCAGCATTTCACTAAACTAGGTCCTCATTAAGTTGGTCTGCCCATGGGTACGGTGTCTATTATCTTATTTTACAACCCATGTCTGAATTTTGTGCAGGCTGAAATTGAACATTATAAGAACCAACTTCACCATCCTTTGTATAATGATGGGTGATATGAATGCATATCACCCCTTTTGGGAACCTGATATATTATTCGTATCTATTAATATCTTCCTAACGACCTTGGGAAATGGGAAATATATTCTTCTGCTAGTAAGATTCACTCCATAGTGATGCCTCTTTTGGGGATATGGGCGTCTACAGAGATTACATCTGCATACGAGATTCTAAAGTGGGTTTTTTACCTTGGGTTCAGGAGAAGATTTGGTAGAGAGACCATAAACATTTCTGGTGAGCAGATAGCACAAACACTTACAACAGGAAAGAATTCAGCTTTCAATCTAGCAGCGAACCCGCCTACTCCAGTCAGATTGTATTTGCCTATAAGGAGAAAAGCACTTTGCTGTATGTAGAAGGTTTCCTTGCTGAAGGTAATTCCATACTAGTTCAACCAAGCAGTTTTCATGACCCTCTCAGATTTTCCTCCTGAAATTTTGTATATTTGTAAAGCTCAATGAGAGAAGTTCAATGGTATTTGTCTCAATGCTGTAGGTCATTCGGTTGCAGAGTTATGACCTCCTAAAGTTAGGTCAAAATGTGCATTTTTGCAAAACCAGTTAAAGGTCAACATTCAATATCTCCAGAACTATAGCACCTACAGAGTTGCTTCTTGCTAATTTTGGACTCTTAGTTGGGCCTTAATATTTTACTCTAGGAGGTCAAGAAGAAAAAAAATTGACCATTTCTTACCAATGCCCACGGGCTGGCGGAAAGGTCCCGGAAATAATGTATCAACCAGTTTTTTTTGTATTGACTTGATCATTGAGGTATATGTATACTTCATTATAAATAAAAATTTATTTTGGGTATTTATTTAGTTTTTAAAGGATTTTTATTTGACCAAAGAAAAGGAGAAAATATGAATTAAGGGAAATTTTAGAGACTGCATAATTTGTTTGTGTCTTATTTGTCTGATGTAACCTTAATATATATATATATATATATATATATAATATAATAATAATATAATAATATATATATATATATATAAATATGTATATATCTTCTTCAACATAATATAACAACCTTTAGTAACCAATTAATAATAATAAATATTATATAATAATAGTAATATAATATATATATATATATATATGAACTTAATATATATATATATATATATATATATATATATATATACTCTCATAATAAATGTAATAACAACTTTCAACTTCCAGCTCAGCAGCTCATATATAGCCCTTAGCTAATATGCCATGGCAATAACCAATATATATATATGGACAAATATTATACCATTCAATAAGTAATTTGTATCCATTAGAATTGTCCTTAATAATAGATAAAGTCTCTAATGATAAAGATAAATCAAATAATGGTGATAAAGCAGCTGATGACTCGGAGGCAGTAGTTGGTAGACCTAAACGTCAAGCAGCCCTAAAGTGTGACAAGCTCATTAAGTCCAAACTAGACTCATTAATATAGTCATTGTAGCCCAAGGCTACAATCTCTCTCTGGGGAGATTGTTAAAATTATAATTAAAAATTTCATATTTATTGTTAAAATATTAATTTATTTATTAACTTTATTATTTTTAAAATAATTATACTTAAATTTTAGTAGAAACGTTATTCAATTGTTTCCCTGTAATATTTAACCAATTGAGCAAGGCGCATATGTATCGCGCAACCTCCTTGATCATATTATTATAAAAAACAAGGATAAGTAAGTACTTGTGACCATCGTTCGGAAAAAGTTGTTTTTGTTTATATGCAACTTTTAAATTGTTAAGCATATAACAGTGCAAGTTCTACTTAAATTAGACTATAATCCCAACCTAGTTTATGTTGGGAAATATTTATGTAATACTTTTCTCTAATTGAAATTCCTTAAGTTAAAAATAAAGAACAGTGCAATATCGTTCTGAAAGTCAAATTAATTTTTGAAACTACCATCATTAATTGCTCCTATCTTGTGATTCAATGCAAAGGATCTCTGTAATTATGATTTATTATTTCGAGGTAGAGCCTGGCCAGGAACTGTTTTGGGTAATAAATTGGTAGGTCCTAAGCATATTAAAGTTGCCGTAATTATTTATAAGGTAAGACACTTTTATATTTCTTTATTAGTGTTAATCAGTTTATTATTTTAAATAATTCTTTCCAAGAAGTATATGTTCAATTTTGTTGAGTTTGGTATTATTTATAACTTAGCAAAGTTAACATATATTTTTTATTTCAAAAATTAATTTTCAACTCAGAAAAAGTTTCTATTTTCGTATCGAAAAATTGCATTACGTATTCATAGTAGAAATATTCATATTTATACTGTGACGTATTGTTCTTAGAAAGATCGATATTTTCAATATCGATAGTGGAGCGATATTGCTTTGTTCGATATTTGTATCGAGTATGTATCGATATATCGATTACATATCGATATTATAAATTATTCTCGAAGGCTGAATGTAAATTTAAGTGTGAATTTTGTTAAATTGAAATGGATTTTAAGCATTTCTAGTGTAAATATATTATAAAAAGTGATAGTGTTAGTAATTGGTGATAGGATAGTTTATAATAATCATATATTAAAGCAAATTTATGCTAAAATTAGAAATTAAGTTTGTTTACAAGTAGTACATGCTGCGAATAGGCTATAGCTATTGAAAATTATAAAGCTGCCTATTTAATGAATTTGGATTTCATTTATTGGTTAAGAAAATTATTAATATTAAGGTATAGTAATTAAATTATGCTACAAATAGTAAATTTTATTATAGGCTAAGCTAATCAAAATTATGGGCCTAACTGATGAAGAAGCTCAAGCTTTAAGCTCTTGTAAAGCTTCTGTTAAAGCTTTGATAAGAAAAAGAGCTATTTCTAAAGCAAAAATTACTAATAATTTAAAAAAGTTAACTGCTTTTGGTAATGAAAATAAATTAACAGAGCCTCTATTTAGAGCTGTAAATACTGACATTGAGAAAGAAGTCTATTCTATTAAAAGTTTGGATGAAGAGATTGTCATACTGTTGTCTGATAATAATGTAGATAATTTAGATCCTTCTTATTTTAAAACTGAGCTTGAAGGTCAAGTAGATTACCATTTTGAGTTGTCAGCTGAGTTATTGTCCTTTGAAAAATATTTTCCAAAAGAAATTGTAAAAATAAATGAGAGTGTAAATACTGATAATTTTTTGGATTTAATAAATAAGGTTAATGATTCCAAACTGCCTCAGTTGCAGTGTGAAATATTTGATGGTTGGGGAAAAAAAAAAAATTTTTTTTTTCCAATTTCCTTAATAAATTTAATAATTTAATCGGTAATAGGAGTAATTTAACCAATTCAGTAAAGCTTGCTTATTTAATTAGTTTTTTAAAGGATTATGCTCTTAAAGTAGTAAGCCATCTGTCTATTACAGATGAAAACTATGACATAGCCTTAAGGTTATTAAAGAAAGAATTTCTTGATAGGCCTTTCATAATTAATGAAAATATAAATAATATTTTAGATCTTAAGGTTGATGAAGGCTATGATGAAGGCTTTTTGAAATTGAAAGTGTATATAAATGAACTTAGGTCAATGATTTATGAACTTAAGAGTTATGAAGTAGACTTTTTAGAAGCTGATACACCTGGAAGTCTACTCTTGAGTAATATAATATTTCAAAAATTGCCTAAAGTGTTTAGAAGTGAATTAATACATAAAATTACAAATAATTATCCTACTTTGGTACAACTTTTTGATCATTATAATGAGGTTATTAATACTTTAAGTATTTTGTCCCAAAATAGGAAGGATGTATCAACCAAAGCTAAAGTAAATAAAGTTTTTCAAGCTACTAAATCTCCTAAATCTAGTACTCTTCAAAATTTTAAAACTGTCAATAATAGTAAAGATTCTAAAATGTATGTAAATAATAAAATAAAAACTCAAACTTACAACCCTGCAATTTGTAAGCTATGTCAATTAAAAAATCATCCTCTCTATTTATGTGACAAGTATCCAACAGTGCCTCAGCGTATAAAACGTGCCAAAGAGCTAAACATGTGTCATCATTGTGGAGGTTTGGGGCATGTGCCTGAAAAATGTTATGGTATTAAAAATAAATTAAGATTTAATTGTTTTAAGTGTAAAGCTAATTCCCATATAACAGCTTTTTGTCCCAATGATATCCCAAATGAGCAAAATGAGTCTGTTAGCTCCTTATGTATAAGTTTCCAACAAAATGTGGATAAAGTGTATTTGTTGCCAACAATTTCCTTTCAACTCTTTAAAGGCAACAAAAAGGTTACAGTAAGAGGAGCAATAGATACATGTAGTCAACGCTCTTACATATCTAAAAATGCCATGACAGGTTTAATTAATAATTTTGATAATTTACATGAATTAGAGTACAATATTCAAACTTTCATTGGTGCAAAACAGCGAAATTTTCAGCAATTGTTATTGGGTTTACAATTTAATGATCGGGAAGTTTTTAGCATGCCTTTCCTCATTGACAATGATTTAAATTTAAATTATAGAATTCACGGCATGAATAAAGCGGTTGAAAATTTTAAGAAAAATGGTATTCCTTTAGCTGATTCTTTCTTTTATGACAGTGGAGACCATGATATGTTTGACATAGATTGTTTATTAGGCACAGACATTATTCAATTTCTTCCTTCTTTTAATTTAGTTAATATAATGTCTGGAAGTTGTTTTAAAATTGCAAATAAGTTTATACCTATAGGTAATGTTCAAAATTTTTTAACCAGAAATCAAATCATAGAAGTAAGTAAAGTGAATATGCAATCTCCATTGATAGAAGAGGAGGAGTCTGCTTTAGTGAATGAAACCATTGTAAATTTGATTTTAAATCCTATTAAAAGTTATTTTCACCCTTTTGATAATATTTATGATGATTCTGAAGTAGAACATGGACTTGAATATTTGTTGTCCATGGAGAGTGTTGGTATTCCTACTAAAGAGGATAATGATCTAGCCTCTTATGATGAGATCATGATTAAAAAATTTAGAAATGATATTTCTTTCCAGGATGGCAATTATTATGTCAAACTTCCTTGGATAGAAGAAAAAATTAAAAATGTTGCTTCAAATTTTGATATTTCTTTGAGAGTATTAAATAGAGTCTATTCTTCTCTTAAGCAAAAAGGACTTGTAGAAAGTTATAATAATATTTTTTCTCAATATTTGCAAGATAATATAATTGAAATTGTAAATATTCCTAAATTTAAGAGATGTGATTATATATTTATACCTCACAGACCTATAATAAGAAGTGAGGAGCAGATCACAACTAAGATAAGACCTGTCTTTAATTGCTCTTTTAAAATATCTAAAGACAGCCCTTCCTTGAATCAGGCTTCTTATGCTGGTTTAGATTTAATGAACTCCCTTTTAAAATTACTTTTAGTATTTAGAACTAATAATTATGTTGTCCTTAGTGACATTAAACAAGCCTTTTTGTCTATCAAATTAAGAGACGAATATGACAAAAACAAATTCTGTTTTTTATGGTATCAGAATGATGAATTAATCTCTTTCAGGTTTAAAACTTTACTGTTCGGTTATACAGCGTCCCCTTTCATTCTCCATTATATAATGAAACATCATGTAGAAAAGTTCCCTGATGATAAGTGTAGGGATATCTTGTCTTCTAATTTTTTTGTAGACAACCTGATTTTTACAGGCAATAATTGCAAAGAATTGGAAAAGTTGTACCATCTTACTTTTGAAAGAATGAACCAGGGTGGGTTTGAACTTCGCTCTTGGAATAGTAATTGTGAGCAGTTGTGTGAGAGTATGAGAATGGATGGTAGGTATGTGGAGCATGAAAATGAGTATGAAAAGGTGCTTGGGTATAAATGCAATTTAAAGAAAGATTCCTTGCATGTGTCGTCAGTAAGTTATAGGAGCTCGTGTAGTACAAAGCGACAGATACTTTCTGAAACTTCCAAGTTGTTTGATCCTTTAGGACTTACAATACCTATTACCGTAAGAGGGAAGTTGTTAATGAGAAGTGTTTGGGAAGCTAAAAAAGAATGGGATGAAAAATTACCTGGGGAAATGTTGACTGAATGGGGTAAACTGAAGGAGGATTTAAATGAATTGAGTAAGATTGAGTTTCCACGTCAAGTTGTGAATGAAAGTGAATCCTATGGTCTGAATATATTTTGTGACAGTTCTGCTAAATGTTATGGGTTTGTTGCATATGGTTCAAGTGAAGGAAAAAATAACCTTTTGTTTGCCAAGGCCAAAGTAACACCTGTTAAAAAGACCTATAGTATTCCAACCTTAGAACTATTAGGAGTCCTTTTAGCTTTAAAATGCATATCCACTATTTTAGACTCTTATTTTAACATCATTTTTGAATATGTAAATATAGGTGTGGACTCACAAGTAGTTCTTAATTGGCTTTTGACAGGTGAAACCAAGGTCAAGGCTAAGTATGTTAATAACAGGTTAAAAGATGTTATCACTTTGTGTGATGACATCAGAAGTAAATATAAACTAAAAATTATTTTTAACTATGTGCAAACTGCTCAAAACCCAGCAGACCTTTTGACCAGGGGTTTAACTTTTAAACAATTTGCGAAAAATTTAAATATGTGGAAACATGGTCCAGAGTGGCTTTGTAAGGATCTGGAGAGGTGGCCAAAATTTCTAATGCTTTCACTTTCTCCAGAATTTAGTAATTTTGCTACATTAAATTTTAATACTAATGTAATTAATATTAAACATAATAATATTGATGAAATATTGGAAATAAATAAATTTAGTAAATTTGAAAAAGTAATAAATATAACTAGTTATTTGTTTATGTTTCTAAGCAAAATTACTAAGGAAGACCCTTGCAAAAAAGCTCTTAAATATTGGATCAAAAAAGTACAAAACTCTTCATATACTAAAGAGATTGAATTTTTAAAATCGGATCAAAAGGGTGCAATACCTAACCTAGTTAATAACTTAAATTTATTTTTGGATGGTGATGACATTTTAAGATCAAAGGGTAGAATATCTAAATGTACATACTTTAATTATGATATCAAAAATCCTATCCTTTTGTCAAGATACCACCACTTCACCACCTTATTAATTTTGAAGGCTCATAAAAAAATGCAGCATTTGGGATTAGATAGTACATTAAATTATATTAGAAACCAAGGTTTCTGGATTCCCAAAGCTCGCATAGCAATAAAAAAGGTCTTAAATCAGTGTATGTTATGCAAAAAAATCAATGTGCATGCTTTTAAATATCCTAAGTGCACTGACATCCCTAAACATCATATGAATTTAGTAATGCCTTTTAAATTCACAGGCATTGACTTTACTGGTCATATATTTGTGACTAATGAGACTACAGGTAAACTGGACAAGATGTTTATCCTATTATTCACATGTCTTAATGTAAGATCAATTCATTTAGAACTAGTCCCTGACATGGGTGTGACAAATTTTTTACTAGCTTTTCAAAGGTTTTGTAACCTATATACCATCCCAGATTTCCTTTACTCTGATAACGCTAGAACATTCGTGAAAGGGGCAGACATCTTGTCTAGGGCTCTGGGGTCCAATGAATTCAGGGATGAACTCAAAATTAACAATATTAAGCATATTCGTATTCCCAATTATTCAGCTTGGTGGGGGTCTTTTTATGAGCGTCAAATACGGACTTTGAAAGTTTGTATGTATAAAGTTATTGGTAGGAAGAGGTTAAATTATTTCGAACTTTTAACAACTTTGTCTTTTATAAAAAATGCTATTAACAGCAGGCCTCTCACATATAGATCAGAAGCTAGTGATCTAGAAACCATAACTCCTAACTCATTCATTCGTTTGAATTGTAATACTTCTCTTATTTTAAAGGATGCAAATGAAGAAGTCTGGAAGGAACCTGACAGGGGTTCTTTAGAAAGCACTCTTGATACTCAAGAGCAATTATTTAATCAGTTTAAACAACTATGGTATGAAGCTTACCTATTAGATCTAAGGGAAGCTATGACTGATATATATCAAATCTCTTGGGAAAATAAAATCAAAGTAAATGATATAGTGCTAATAAAATCCATCTTAAAGCCTCGTCCCTTCTGGATGATGGGTAGAGTTATGGAGGTTGTAATTGGTTATGACAACAAAATAAGAACTGTTAAAGTTAAACAAAGTAATGGACAAATATTATACCATTCAATAAGTAATTTGTATCCATTAGAATTGTCCTTAATAATAGATAAAGTCTCTAATGATAAAGATAAATCAAATAATGGTGATAAAGCAGCTGATGACTCGGAGGCAGTAGTTGGTAGACCTAAACGTCAAGCAGCCCTAAAGTGTGACAAGCTCATTAAGTCCAAACTAGACTCATTAAAATAGTCATTGTAGCCCAAGGCTACAATCTCTCTCTGGGGAGATTGTTAAAATTATAATTAAAAACTTCATATTTATTGTTAAAATATTAATTTATTTATTAACTTTATTATTTTTAAAATAATTATACTTAAATTTTAGTAGAAACGTTATTCAATTGTTTCCCTGTAAT
>JABUQX010049144.1:55000-68124 GCA_015478945.1 Trachelipus rathkii | reverse complement strand
TATAATATATATATAAATATATATATATATATATATATAATTATATATTATATATATAATATAATATATAATATATATAATAAATATACTCAATATATATATATATATATATAATATTATATTATTATAAGTAATAATTATACTATATATATATATATATATATGAATTATAATATATATATAAATAACATATATATATACATATAAATATATATATAGTATATATATAAATATATATAATATATATATATATATATATATTATATATAAATGATATAATATATATAGAATATATTATATATATAATATATACATATAAAATTATAAATATTATATAGTTAGAGTTCAAAAATTGAGCAGATTAGGAGAGACGGAGCACAAATGTCTGAAATCAAGTAACAGGAACCAAGACAATTAAGATAAAATAACTGGAAAATAAAATGTTTCCCTGTAAAGAGTGATGTCAATGAGGTCGTAGGCAATAGTATCCAAAATTCAATTTAGGATTTAGTAATGGTAATTCTTGAAAATTGTCATCTCTACAAATTTCTGTTATTTAATCGACTTCTTAAAGTCAGAAGCCAACATCGCAACCAGTTAAGACGCACTTCTTTTAGATATACTTACTTTCGCATAAAATTTCCCAAAAGAAATGTGAAAATCCGGTGTTTATTGCCAGATTTTCCATATAACTTAATTTTTTGGGACAAAATTTTTGGGAAACTAGAAATAAAAAATAATTGTAATCCTGGAAAGTATGACAGCAAATTCAAAATGAAAATAAAAAATTATTTCCATTTGAGAGATATTTACTGTTAGAATTGCTATTTGCATTTGATTGCCGAAAGAGAAAAGTTTATAACTACTCCTCCGTTTTTTTCGCACTTTAATGAACTTAACAATCCGGTTTAATGAGTCTTTTCATTCCCTAGAATTAAAAAATTAGCTATTAAGAACCTTTCTTGTAGAAAATATATCATTCTTAAGTGCACGTGTGGGTGAGATAATGGCAAATCTTAACAATTAATGTGACTGCATCAGATCAAGTTTATTTGCAAAATTCGTAAAACTTTTAAAAGATTCTGATGGAACAACCTTCCCCAGATTGTTAGCAGGCTAATGAAACTATAGCTCCGCCAGGCGGCGGTGGTTTGAACGGTGTTGTATTTGAGAGGTCAGATTCACAATTACATTTGATCCGAAGAAGAATTGATTTCTCAACGCTCCACTAACAGAATTCAGAAGTTCATGCAATTCCACAATGCTGAAAAAGAAGCATCCACTTCCCAACAGAGTAGGAAACATTGCTTCCACTAATGATTGGAGACTAAGTTATGAGTACTAATGGGAAAAGTATGGAAGATAAAGTTGATATCATAATTAAACTTATAACCTATTCACTCGCGATTACAGTATTCAAAAGATTGAGATTGTGAAGAAGTTCAATATCAGATCCATTCAACTTACTTAAGTTTGCTCTTGCATTAAAAATTTCTCTACCATAGAAACTTTTTCCAATTCTGATATTGACAATTGTTATTTCATTTTCATTGTATATATCCCCGCCTTCATAAACTCTTAAAATAGTTTCATAGTAAAGTTTCCTAGTGGTTACTCCACATGAAGTGAACAGCAAGAACAACAATACCTGGTATTTTCGAAACTTACCAATCTCTAAAAACACTCGCATTTCTTTTCACCTCCATGCGTATCCAAACGGAAAATCACTACTTATTTGAAGTGCACTATACTGACTCCCTTGAAGATTATCCCTTTAGTGCTTCAAAGCACTAAAACCACCACAACCTCTTCTATGAACCCAAAAACATATTACCATTCTATTAATTTATGTTCTCCACTTTTCTCTGATTATTACTTATTCATCAATTTCGAAATCAGACAGCTAAACCACCCTGGCCTACGTCCTTTGCATATTAAAATTATATATATATTATATATATAATTATATAATATATTATATATATATATAATATATAAAAATATATAATATATTATATATATATATATACTATATATAATATATATATATACTAATAAAATTTCATCCTACTTATATGCCGTTGCATTTGCTCAGTAGTTGTTGACAAGTACAAAAAAAATTTTAAAGGTGAGCATATTTCAAGTGTCAAAGCGCGCCTATGAACAGGAAACCAAAATTTATTTTTACCCTTAAAAGTTAGAACTATAGAACTGGAAACTATTCAGAATTCTTAACTCCAAATAAAAATGACAAACTAGGCTCTGAAAATTTCACTTCTCAGCCTCGTCGCTGTGCTTCCGCCTCGGGCAAAAACATGACCCACAAGGACATGGAGGCAGAAGAGGACGTTAATATTTAGTACGTTTTAATACAAAAATAATAAATGGTTCTTCCTTATAAAAAGCATCGTATTATCGCACGAAAGTTACTTTGCAAATATCATGTAGGCAAACCCCACCGCCGGCGAAAGCGCTGCAGGACAAAAATAGCATATATATAATATAGTATAATATATATATATATATAATATAATATAATATATATAATATATATATATATATATAATAATATATAATATATAATATAATATAAAAATATAATATATATAGGATATAGATATATATAAATATATATATATCTCTTAAAATATGCTACACTATAATTTAGAAGAACTGTCTAGAAAAAGCAGTGAACTACTGACCTGCCTCTTCAAGATGTGATCTGTATATGGAAGACTTACATGCTTGTGTAGACAAACACCGAAGCTATCAGGCGACACAAAATTCCAATTCGCGAAAGACCGCAAAACTTTCTCCAAAATTGGAGGCATAATCAAGAACAGAAGATTTTTATCGTAAACAGAAGCGAGCAAAAGAACCCAAGAAATAGCTCTAGAAATTTGAACAGAATTCAAGAATTGAAGAGAAAGAAATCAGACTGAAAAACATATTTTTTCCCACACCGGTGTGCAGTGTGCCCAGTACTGATGACTGCTTTTTAAACATATTAACACAAGCAAGTATCGTAACGCTAAAGTTAAAATATTACCTTCTTGCTATAACCGATTCCAAACGATGATCGCCGATACATGTATCTAGATACTGAAGATTTACATTTTAAAGAGACGTAAATTTTATATTAAATACCTTTAAGTTTTAAAGATTGATTTAATTACATTAAGGTTTCTAAAATATTATCTCACAATATAGAATGATAAGCAGAATCCAACCATTACACCAATGCGGTATTAATTTTGCATATCGGAGAACCTCCCTGTAAATATATATATTAAATATATATATAATAAATATATATATATATTATATATATAATAGATATATTTATAATATATATATAATAATATATATATAATATAAATATAATATATATATAATATATATATAATAATTATATATATAATATATATATTATATATAAGATAGTATATATAATATATAATATAATATATATATATATATATATATATATATATAATAATATCTCAGATTATGATAATATACAATTACATTATAGCTATAGAATATATAAATATATATTATATATATATATATATATAATATATATATATAGTAATAATTAACGTACGAATTTTTTCAGCAACTGATTAAACTATTAATTAATTATAAGTTAATGTTAAGTTAATAATTAAATTATTAATTATGTAATTATTAATTATAATAATAATTATTTAATTAATTAATAATAACTAATTAATTAATTTTAATTAATAAGTTTTTATTTATTAAATTAACTTATTAATTTATCAAAATTGAAGCAGTAGATATGTACTTTCCTTCTCTTTCCGTTAAGAATTTTATTGTTTCCCCATTTCACATGGCAGATATTGATGAAGAACTAGATTTCACAGCTACTGAAAGAGACAATTTAATCTCTCCCTGATTCTTACTTAAAATTAAACTTAGAAGACTGACTTATCAGTGGCTTCTTTTTGGCTTAGCATTACAAAGGTACCTAACCAGAAAAAGACACAAGTTTCCTCTTGCCATTTTCAACATCATACTTTTTTGAACAAGCTTTGTCTGCAATGGTCACAATAAAATGCCAAACAAGAAATAGATTGTTGAATCTTCAGGCAAAATATGCGTGTTGCGTATCAAAACATCAACCTAACATACAATATTGTGCTCCAAGCATCAAGAACAAATTTCCATAATATTGTAATCGATTCTAAACTCAAACCCCAACTTTCAAATTGTAACAGGTATGTTTTATAGATATTTAATTAAATAATAATAATAATAATAGATTTTATATATATTATTATTATTTATTATTTATTATTTATTATTATTATATATATTATTATTATTATTATTATATAGTTTATTAACAATAGTCCTCAAAAAATTCCAGAGCCTCAAATAGGTGCCGTGTGAATTGCCAAAAGGTGGAATCTCTGCCCTAAGATGAACGATAATAGCTCCCAAAATGGAGCTTATTGATACCCATCTCTTCTAATGCTTCCTCGCACTCCGAGAAAAGTGAATTGAAAAAACGTCCAACGTAAACGTCTGCAAACGCTCGAAAGCGTTCTGGTCTGTGACATTGCAAGGGGACCCAGAGCCCCACTCTCTAATCAAACTGTCCATCACCTTGCAATCCAAACAAAACTCCTATATGGAACCCAATGTCGTTAACCCCCAACACATTCTCATAAAGATGACACCCTCCCGGTGCACCTTCCTCCCCCATTTCCATAGAGACAACATCATATCACTCACACATTTCTGAATCTGCTTGTTGGCAGATACTCGATACGCTTTCTATTAATAAACACAGCATTTCCGGTTTTTCCAACGACCCAATCAAAACCCATTACAATAATATGAATTCTGTGAACTCAAACCTTATCCCGTATTCATGTAAGCTTCCCTCCAAGAAACTATTGAAAACTCCTCCCAAAAGGCAGTCTCGTACAACCCCAAATCTCCGTTGATGACTATCTATTACCCACCAGGACTGGTTGCCCTCCCCGCTCGAACCACCTCATACCTTCCTTTCTTCATCTTGAATGTCGTAACCTTGCGTTAACATACCGGTCAGGCCCCTTTTCTCGATGGCCAAAACTCAATAGGCTATTGAGAATATTCACGAAGGGGTAAACTCCCATGGCTCCATTTCTTCATCAAAAAACCTCAGAAAATGCGTAAGAAAAAAGGGCAATCGAAGAACTTGCCACTTCTTCCAGCAAAAGCCTAACCTTATACGTTCGCCCATTCCTGTACGCATAGGTCAAATTCTTACATTCATTTAGATGACCACTTAACATATCAAACGCATATTAAACACCTGGAAACAACCTGTCCCATCGCCCGCTGAACCTTTACTCACTCCCCGGCCTCAACAATCATTGCGTCTGATCCGCCGCGAAGTCCCTTCTACCCTCACATCGCCCTAATCCGATGAAGAAACGCACTAGCTGGCATACGGCCAGACCTCCATCAACACTACGACACCTATTAATCCCATTCAAAATGATTCGATCCGAATCTTCACCGAGCCTTCCGATCGTCTCCCCAGGGAGCCTTAAAGTTGAACCAATTGATTCACTCCTCCTTCGACCAGTCAATACATTATGTGTACACAGCTATCTCGTTTTCAAACCCATCACCACTACATTCTGCTCATGACACCATTCCTCAGGAAACCTCAGCAATCCCAATACGTGGCCGATTTGCAAAACACGGTTATAACATAATAAATTTCCTAAATCCCTTGCAATGCTGCCCTCTCTTACGGACCGAAGCACACATCACGCCGGCTATTCCCCGCTCCACCATTTGTTTGGGCTCTGACCTTCTTCCAAATCAGCCATCCGCTGCCTGTTTAAAAAGCATATCTCCTGTCTCATTCCGCAGTCATGATGAATTTACTCCAGTTTTACTCATGGCTCTAAACATGGACAGGGCCGTTGCACCTGCCCGCTCTCCTACCGCCAACCTCCCATACCCTCCCCCCTCATGCTCCAATCTTTCTACGCAGAAATTAATGGCCCATAACTGATCTCGCCCTTCTCGAATGTAATCCTTAACCAAGCCACTCACTCTTATTCATTATCAGATTCCTCAGCCGATTTACAAGCGCTTAAACCCCTTATTCTAAAAACACAATGTATCCACGGGCACAACAGTTTCTCGGCTGCTCCATCCCTAAGAAACAAATTGTTATTGTTAGACCCCCTCGCATGTAGGGTAACTGGCAATTGAAATCGCTTCTTCCAGCAAACCTAACGCATATCCACTGGAACGTTCTATACGGTTCGGCTCATTCCTGTTTACTTCGAGTTGTTCCATGTACTCTCTCGACGCCATTCGACAACTGCCCCCATCAACCGAGACTCATTCCTCTCGACAAGGCTTTCTATCTTTGCAAAGAGCGCTGACGAGGTGATCAATCGAGGAGCGAAACTTCAGAAACATAAAACCAATATTGGTGAGTGTCTTCCTCCCACAGACGAAAATGCTTACACGAGGTGATACTTAAACGCCTCCGTATTGGCCACGCTAAATCACGTCCAAGCCTAATATGTCACACCCCTCTCCATTTGCAATTTGCCGCTGCACACCCCTCAATCTGTTCGCACATATCTTCATTGACTTGTCTCCATTCGACCCTATTCGCCCGTACACTTTCTACCTTACGGTCACATAACATCTCTGAAGATATCCCATACTCTTGCTCTGAGATCTCCCACTTTAGCGTGAACTATTTCCGCCTGTATCTTCAAAATGAATATTCTAATAAACATTTGATTGTTATGTAATCATTGACTAATTATAATACAAGGTACAATTTTATTATTCCTTTATTTATTTTTCTGCTGACGAATATCATTTTCTCCATCCAAATCTCCTCTCTAACACTTGACACACACTTATATTATATATATATATGACACGGTTCCTCCCATGGTGCTATCTCTTCTTCCCAGTCCACCAGCCCCTTCTCTGTGACCGTGCGGCTCCTGCCTTACAGCGACAACTTATATATATGACCTCATATATATAATATATATATATATATATAATATATATATATATATAGATATAGTAATTAACTATATTATATATATATATAAATATAAATCAGCTAACTAAACCACACTCTAACCTAAACTTAAAAAGGCGATAACTAGACCTAATCTAATTATCGTCGGCCCCAACACTAGCACCTAACCTAGATTATCGTCGCAGCGAAAACACAATGACCTAACGAGATTTATACGTCGTTCCCAACACCTAAACCTAACATAGATAATGTTTAAGTAAAAAATTAATAATATTTAAATTTGATAAAATAATTAAACGACGATCATGATAATCCTTGCATAGCTTCCAGAAAGTTCAAATCTCTCATCTTTAGAGCTTTCTTTGCGTCTGACTCGGTGGGTAGTATTTAAATTTGAGCCTTACCAAAATTAAAGAAGTTTTAAATACCACCTATATATATATATAATATATATATATATATATATAAATATATATATAATATATATATTATATATATATAAATATAAAATATATATATAAATATATATATATATATATATTATATATATATATATATATATATATATAAGATGAAACATTAACATATATTAAATAAATAAGAGGTCTACCTTAAAATTCCATATTTAGTAAATATTTATTTGGCCTTTTCCAAATTTTTCTAAACACTCCCCAACTCTTATAAAGTTCGGCAAAACTGAAATACATTCGCCCAAGTCGTTGTAAATTTCATAATCAATTTATAAATACTCATATTTCAAACTTCACTCACACAACACTTCTACCCTCTATAACTTCCTTAAACATATAACAAATATCGAAATATTTGGAATTATATCGTTGTTGGAACAATTTTTTTCGGTCAGAAAAATCTAAGTTGTTAGATTTTCATTTTTAACCACCCAACCTCTATCCAATGAATTACCTACCCATAAGTCCTTGACAGAAAAATTAGTACAGTTTTAACCAAGTGGATAGAGTGAAAAGATTATTTAGGCTTGATAGCAAGCTCTGCTTCGGATCAACACATTAGGAAATTCTTGACACCGCGGACGTGGTTTCGAACCCAAAAGAGCAGACTTTCTTTGCTAGCAAGCATGAAAAGTATTTTTATTTTGGACATAGGTTTTCATTGTATGTGTTGGCTATGTTTTTAGTGATGTGCGAATATTAACATTAGTGTAATTCACTGTTGCTAAACTGTAATTAAATATATTAAGAAAATCTCCTATGACAGCAATATTTTTGCTTTAGGTCGCCAGACAGAGATTCGAACTCTCGCTCTCGCGAGAGGAAAACTAAAGCGAGAAAAATCTCGCTTTAATATCCACCGAGCCACCATGAACTATTGTTATTTCAAATGATTACTAAATAAATTCTATTTAATTGGTTAAAAAGCTTTGATAGTGACAACTCAAAAAAAAAGCATAAATTTTATGGCAAACAGACTAAGATAAAAACCATTATAATCCCAAACACACGAATATTAAATTGTGCCAGTATTTATTTCATCGATATTAAATTTTATAATTTTATATCTTTAAGCAGTTTCAATATATATGAAAAATAAATAGATAGGTAATAGTCGAATTTATGCATATTCGTTATATAATAACAATGAAAATTACATTTTAATTTTAAAGAATTTCAAAATGTTTTACACAATAGTGTAAATAAAAATATTCTCCTTACCATGAAATTTAAAACTCATAGTTTATACGGATGAAAAAAACTAATTTCATTAAAATCACATATAAAAATAGAATTTATTTCATATTAGAGAGCATACATTTTTGTTTCGAAGAGCTATCAAATATTTGTCGACATTTAAAATCAAACAAAAAATAGATTTCCTTGGAAAAAGATTTGATTTTTCAAAGTTATTTCATTAAGCTATATATAATCTAAATTATAGTTCAATGCTCTACAAATTTGTACTCAAATTTTTTACTAAATATTTCCATTTTCTATATTAAAAAAAAAAAAAAAAAAAAAAAAACACTTCGAAGCGTAAACTTTCACACGGATTACGAACTTAATTGGCTTTCCTTAAACGGAAGAGGCTGTACAGTGTACTCATTGAATAGAAAAATAAGTTAATTTGGCAGAGGGAGAAGCAAAGACGTGCCCAGTAAAACGTACTTACCAAAGGGAAGCCCGTGGGCATGGAAAAATGCCCGGTAGGCCGGGGGTTTGAAGGTTCAGGGAAAAAAAATTGTCTTGAAAAGCAGGCTGCTTAAGAATACTTGTTTTACGGGAGAGATGTTATATCTTTTCTCATTGGTTGTCATTGGGAAATAAAAAGTACGCTTTTCACACAAAAGGGAATTTCTATCAACTTGAAATGTGAGAAGTACCCTTTTATCGTGCTCATTATTTTTCAGCCTCTTAATCATTTTACTCGAAATAGTTGAACTCCTTTAAAATCAATGTTGAATACGGAGAAATGTCTTTATCATCATAGACGAATCCTCAATTTACAACGCCGATGTGTAAATTTAATCGCTATTATGAATTAGCTCTTGGGGGAAAATGCATTCGTCCTCCTCCTCCTCCCCCTCGGTGAAGGGCACTGGTGTAAGTATCGCTCGTACAGGGCGTCTATGTTGTGATGTTGGAATGGTCATAATATAAATATCAAAAAATCGAAAATACAATTATTTATTTTATGAAACATTTTCTCCGCAGATTATAAGCGAAAATTTCACTCAGTTCTTATTAATATCATAAATTTAATAATTATATAAACAATATGAATCCAGCAGGTATACAACAGGATCTTTACATTCAGGCGTACAATGCTTTTATTGCAAGCGACAATGCCTCCAAGCAAAATACTAATCCTATTTCAATAGATACAATCAGTTTTTTTCCGTCATTTTATCCTATATTAGATTGTGCTAATTTTGCTGCTACTTGGTAATCACCGGGTAGCACTTGCCAAATTGACCCATGGAAGGCCGGAATTATATATGCAAAATTTACCATATATTTGATAGCATACTACCCTCTGCTGTATTTGCCCACAAGGTCTGCGAGCAGCATAGTGAATCTTTCAAATCGGTCTCGAAATATTTCTACAGCAATCCCAACCATGATTCATTAAGCTTAGGATGCAATAACCACAAACATTGTTGCCAGCCAAAATGCAAATGCAAGGTTTAATGTACTTCACCAAACACTAAACCACTATTTTCCACAGATTTTGCTATAATTACACAGTACAGGAATTCGAGTTTACGTAACAATATCGAAAAACGCTCAAACAAACTACATGAAAATTAACAAATTTGCCTATAGTGACAGAAATTCGACTTCACAAATACATTTGCACACTTAATTTAATTGATCTTATACAACTACTTACTCAACGAAGATTAGATAGTATATAAATATATAATAATATATATATATATATTATATATAATAATATATATATATATATACTAAGTATAATATATATATATTATATATTATATATAGTATTCTGTGTTTACCTAGCAAAACTTAATCCAACCTAATTTAATCTAGTAGCCATAACGTAATGATTATGTAAAGCCCCCAAGTACGCCCTAACCTAATTATTATGAAATTCCCCTAGTATCTCTAACCTAAGTTGATTATGAAGCCCGAAGTATGCTCTAAACCTATATAAATATATACCTTATATATTATATATAATTATATATTATATATATATTATATATATATATATATATATATATATAATATTATATAATTAATATATATATATATAATATAATATATATATATAATATATAATATATATATAGGGTCTATCCATTTTTTCCGCTACCAAAATAATGAAAGTTGCCGCCGGATAATTTTAAAACTTTATATTTTGCATGGCTTTAATGTTATCCCTGGCAAGCAAGTCTCACAAACCACAAAAAAATAATTCGAAATTTTGTATATTTACTCTGGTTGTAACAGGGTGAGCCAAAATGTGTGACCAGGTGGAGCAAAATTTATCACTTAATAGACGAAACATTTTAAGTCATATCTCCATATTGGTAAATCTTATACCAAATTTCATAGAGAGAGATTTGTTAGGGATACTTAGGTACATTGCCTTTCCTTTTTTTTGGAAAATAATATTTCACCATGAAATCATTTCGAAAAAATTTTTAAAAAAATCGAAGAAATTTCCATTTCCGAGGTGTTTTATTAAAAGAAGGAAATAAATTAACGATATATAAAATTTTGTGTGATGAAACATACTAAAGTATGGTTTAAATCTTATTTGAAGTGTGGTAAATATTTTAAAAAAATTTACAGGGGGTCCCAAACATCAATTTTTCGGAAAAATCCGTAACTTTGAACCTTAATATCTCTGATGGGTAAGTGCTAAAAATCTAAACTTTCACACTATACACTAACCGATTAGATGTTCCTCACCTGCATATGACTTGTATTGCTTTCTTTAAAGAAAACAGCCACTCAAAAATGCCCCCAAAATTTTTTTTTTTTAAAGTTTTATATGCAACATAGGCCTACTCTAATATAAAGTTACACACCGGTATATGTAAATTATTATTATATTATTAGAAATATTAAAAATTTATTGTCATAATTCTTTTTATTCAATTTTATTTAGCATAAAACAATGAAAATAAAATTCATAATTTGGGAAAAAACGTCTGGAAAATGTCAATAAAATAAACTTAAGACTTGGTTTTTCTATCCAAATTCAAACTATAACATTATTAAAATGCTACTTAACATTTAAATTATAATTAAAATTAAGTCCCGGGACACCTAGAAAAACTGATGACCTTCTCCCCACACCACTGACCGTTTTCCCCGAATTCAAGTTTTTGAAAATGATATTTTTAATAAGAAATTTAAAAAAATATTTATTTCGATATTTTAATTATTTCATTTCATAACAGTAAGTAAATCCAAATGTTGAGAAAAAAACTATAAGAAAATGTAACCTAAAATTCGATTTTTCCATGATCATAAAATAAAAAAAACGCGATTTTGACCGATTTCCCCCATTTTACGGTACTGCAACCTATTTAAATATAATTAAAATTGTTTGAGCATACACAGACGTAACAATATTAATGTAAAGCGCACATTAATTCAGTATTATGCAACTAAGATTTTGAAGTTGCTTTGTCTGCTCTTACCATGTGATTGAAATAAAAGAAGATATGACGGCCTAATTATCTTAAAAAAAAAGTTGATGTGTGCACGTTGGATCGCTCTATTGAACTACCGGAATACAGATATACTCCCATACAATTAATCTCACAAGCTAGCTAAGACGTTCTGTATCATGAGCTAGATGTTAGTAGTAATATGAAGATATAAGATATATATATATTATATAATAATCAGATATTAAGAGATTAGACGAGAGACTATATAAGAATAATAGAAAAGAGAACCGAAAAAGGCCGAATGGAAGAACGTCAAAGAAGTGGCCCGGGTTGGACTTCAGAAGCAGAAGAGATAACAAAGGGAAGAACAGCTACAAGAGCGCACATGGACCAACTAGATGAAAGGTTATGGTTCTACAAGCGAAGACCAAATGTAAAAGTACTAATTAAACACACAGAAGCCAAAAAAGGGAAATGGGTAGGGGAAAAAAGCAGTCAAAAAAGAAACCAGAAGATCCCAACCATCAATGAAAAAGAAAAGGAAAAAAAAACCCACGCTCAGTCTAGTATAAAAAAATCAAACCCTGCCTGCAAGGAAAATACAATATTTGATCTCAGAAACGAGGTTCTTCACACTTTCATTCAAATCGAAGGTAAGGCCAACTGAAATTAAAATAAAAAATGGAAAAGGAAAATGGTTCAGACAGCATCGTTACAACAAGAAGTGAGACAGGCCAAACGGAAGGGCCAAAAGTGAAATGAGGGCAGGAGCAAAAAAAAGGATGGAGAAAGAAGAAAATATAAAGTTTTATAAAACAAGATAAAGGGTAAAAATATGAATAGGCGTAAAGAAGAAGAATAACATCATCGGGAAACAAAAGATAAACAGTAAGGAGGTATATAATACGATATAATATTATTTCAGGTTACACCGTAACAGTATAT
>JABUQX010049144.1:15000-17500 GCA_015478945.1 Trachelipus rathkii | reverse complement strand
ATATATATATATATATATATATATATATATATATATATTCTTAAATAGTCAATAAATATATTTTTTGCATATATATATACATATATATATATATATTTATATATATATATATATATATATTAAGGTTATTATATAACAGGGGAAATAGTATATATATATATATATATATATATATATATATATATATATATATATATATATATATATATATATATATATATATATATATATATATATATATTTTTTTATTTTATTATATATAGATATATATTATTATTATATATAAATATAAATATATATATATATATATATATATAGCATATATATATATATATATAATATATATATATATATATATATATATATATATATATATATATATATATTATTTTACTAATAATTGGGCATGAAGTCGATACCTTAATTAGGAGCCTAAATAAATAAGATATTTTCACATTATGTCGTTGGTTTTTGAAGAAAGTATCCGCAACGATTTCGTCTTTACCTGATGATATATTTAATAAGTTTGTTCTTGAGGGAACCTATCCGGATTCTAGCAAGATGGTCCTAATATACAAGTAGGGAGACAAGCCGAGTCTTGATAACTACAGAACCGTCTCAGTCCTACCAAATTTTAATGAAATTTTAGAAAAAAATTGATTCACATCTGAATTAGTAGATTTATTGAGGAATTGGATTTGTGTCATTCATTCCTGTACAGATTTAGGAAGAATAAGAGTACTACTTATGGCGTCATGAAGATTATAGAGAATGTTCTGAATGCATTTCAGGAAAAGAAATTGTTAATGGCAGTATTTCTGGGTCTTTCAAAGTCGTTTGATTGTGTTGAACAGGAAATATTTTCCAGAAAATTTGTAAAGATTTGTAATTAGAGGAATTATTAAAAAATTTATCACTTCTTATCTTAGCGTTCGAAGCCAGTCGAAAGAAGCAAAATGGAATAGTAAAAATTTAGTCTCAGGTAGTGAGAACACTGTTGATCTATATAGGAGTTTGATTATTTTGACTATTGAACAAATGCTTAAAATTTGTGCGTACTGATGTTCATTTTTGACTGGCTTGTTTGTAGTAACTACGAGGGTTTTGAATACTTAAGGAATGACATGCCATTTTTACATTCTTTTAATGTGCGTGATTCTCAGTACCTGAGACTTCGCTTAACCAGATTAAATAATCATAAGCACAATGTTATGTTTGTTGCAATCTCTTTATGGAATAAATTGCCGATGGATATAAGAAGACCTAACACTAGAATATGTTCAGGCATGACTTGCATAAATAACATTAAATTTAAAACAAGTTTTAATTTCTTTGTTGTTGTCAAAAATCATGTAATTTGTCTATATATGACCAGCATGCTTTTATAATTATGTGGTGCTGAATTAAGTGCATTTTCAATTGCTGAATATATATTAGTGATGCAGGTAACATCCGCATCCGCATCCGCGAAGCATTCGCACATTATTAAAGATCCGCATCCGCATCCGCATCCGCATCAGCGCTTTGCCATGCGGATGTTGCGCGGATGCTTATTGTCGAGATTTGATAAAGAATTTTATAACAAAAATACTTAAGATGAATCTGAAAAAGAAAATGAAAATGAAAATGAGTTGAAGGCAATTCAAAAACGGCTTGATATTCCATATCTTAATGTTATCAAAGACATTCCAACTCGCTGGAATAGTACACTTCATATGATGGAAAGAAGTATTGCTCAAAGAACCTCTTGCTTCGTACGCCAGTTCGTATTCCAAAGTTAACATTCTTATTAATGTGGAAAATGACATCATGTCACACTGCATTAAGCTATTGAAACCATTTGAAGATACTACCAAAAAAATCAGCACCTCTACAGCTTCTGTCTCCTATGTAATACCATTAATCTCAACGCTAAGAAAGCATTTTGAACCATCTTCAAATGAAAATGATGACGGTTTAAAAAGAATGAAAGACGTAATTAAACTAGAGAGCTAGAAAAACTTTTTGGTTAATGACCTTCATACTATTGCAACTTACTTAGATCCCCGTTATAAAGGCAAATTTTTTTGTAACAATATTAGAACAAGTTAAACAGTTACTTTGTGTTGCAGTTGAAAAACTTCAATCCGAACAGTCTATTAATTCGCCACCCATTAAAAGGAAAAAAACGAAATCTACAGAACCAACACCTTCTACAAGTAAATCAATAACAGATTTACTGGAAGAATTTCTACAGTCCAGTAGTGATGAAGAAACACGCGCATTACCAAAAGATGTAGTGCAAATGATTATAAATATATAAGGAAGAAAATGATTTGATTCAAATGATGATCCAATCATTTGGTGAAAGTTAAACAAAATGCTTACCCACGCTTGAGTAAACTTGCAAGGAAATACTTGGGCCTGTTCTCCAACTTATGTTCCAAGTTCGAGAGTATTTAGCAGCAAAAAAGGCAGAAAAATTGATGTTTCTCAAGCCCAACCTTCCTATATTTGAATT